>CAVMGG010000442.1:0-77524 GCA_963680895.1 Fragum sueziense
AGCAATCTTTTTGATAACCCCTTTTTTCGCCAAATTCCAGGGGGGGGGGGGTCATGACCCCCTGACCCCCCCATCTGGATCGGCGCATGCATTTTAGACTGATCCAGATTCAAAGATGTTGCAGACAACAATTTCTTTTGGAAAAAACATTGGGGAAGTTTACTAGATGTGTTCCAAACACTCAAAACGGATGGAGGAATTTGCGCCAGGAAGTTTCTAGTTAGCCAGTCCTCAAACCATGGGGTGAAAGTACAAAATTTTCAAAATAAAATAAAGCGAGGTGTGGGGGCGGCAGCGGAACACATTTACTTGGAAGTATTTTTGGGGGCTGCCGCCCCCACACCCCCGCTTTATTTTGTTTTGAAATTATTTGTGGGGGCTGCTGCCCCCACACCCCCGCTCATTTTTTTCTTAATTGATGAAAAATTACTCTTTTTTGTCACTTTACTGGCAACCATTTAGTTTGGGGACCGGCTAACTAGAAACTTCCCGCGGCAGCCCCCAAAATACTTCCTAGTAAATACTAGAGACCGGTATACTAGATGTGTTCCAATGCGCCCAGTAAACCAGAGACTACCCCTGAGCGCCGTCACAACATCACTGTATTGAACAACGGAACAGTGTTTGGGATTTTCATGAGAAAGTAGAAAAAATATAATTTAAAGACAGAAAACCATTAATTTTCTGAAATCGTTAAAAGATTGGACTCTTTAAAAGTAGACTTACCTTGCAGAACTTGTCTTTGACTCATTTTGACTTATTCAGTGGCCTGTTGTTGTGTTTTTGTCGACTTCCAATAAAAGTTTGCTGTCTCCCCACAATAGACAAGTCGTTTCTATGGTAAACTGGCAACAATGCAGAACGCAGTAAATATCTTGGTACTTCCGGTTTAATATATCGTTTACTTTTTTTAATTTTCCAACTATTTGAAAAAAACATGATTGTAATTTAATCAATTATTCGAATATACTTTGAAAAAAAATGATCGCTAGTTATTTTTCTTTTAATTTTGCATTGCTGACTCCGGTCCAGCAAAGATGGCGGCGCCCATGAGTTTACTTTTGTCAAAGTCAAACGTTTTCCGCGTTTGTAACAGATCAGTATGGATAAATTGCAATTTTTATTCTGTTCTTAAAAGACCTTCCTTTTGCTTATTTAAACACACGTACAAACGTGCGAAAACAAGATTACTTTAATTAATATTTCATTCGTCCCTATTGTCAATCGACCCCTATGTGTATCTATCTATCCTGTTTTCTCCGCGATTCGTGCATGTTTGGCCGACTTCGATTGGCAATGGCTCGCGCCATCGCCCCAACCAAACACCAATAGTGCGAGCTTTTCACGTCATTTTCGTAGCTATAGCTCCAATCGAACAGCAATGACCCAAGCTAAAGTCCGACCACCGGAAAAAGTGTGGTCGGACCATGGCTCCATTTCGTCATTCGTAACTCCTCGGACAAACAGCGGACCAATCAGTGTCTAGTAAACAAAGGTTTTGATTGGCTGACACAAAACGGGGGAGTGAGTATAATAGATGGAACAGCGCTGGTTCCCAACGATGGCGCGAGCCATTGCCAATCGAAGTCGGCCTTAGTCATAATTTCGCGCATGCACATTACTTTCTGGCGTAATCAAATTTTTTTTTAGAAATTATTTCATAGAACTATCACATTTTAAGGGGAAACACACAAAAAATAAACAAAAACAACAAATTCACAAAATCTAATGCCCGAAAGGTCATTGGGGTTAGGCTCTACATAGTCTGGAAGCTTTCTCATTAGATTCTCCCATCTAATTGGTTGACGATTTTTTGAACTCTCAATGAAAATTTCTCTGATTTCCTTGCAGTTTACAATTATTAGGCTTCTTGATGTTATTGATGAGCAGGAGTAAATAATGAATACATAAGATAAACTGATATTTTGCCAATTTACAATGGGTACTACGGCGTCGTTTATTGTGGACTGATCCCGGATTTTTCCGGGTTTGGGGGTTTCCCATTTCAATCAAACCCTGCGTCATAAAACTTCAGCCAATCGTATTCTTACCTTTGGGAAAGCTTTTAGTAATTACTACACGATACACGAAACCTCGTTTTGATAGTTTGTTAATTGATTTTCATTGGTTATCTGTCGAAAAAGTTTGACATGATTAACCATCATTCAAGCGTCATTCAAAATGGCAGACTTCCTGTCGGAGATCTTCCAAAACAAATCTTCCGATCAAGAATTCGCTGATTATTCTTTAGATTTCGAAGAAAATTGTTCTTAATACAATGAAAAAATAATGATAAAGATGATTCTATGATGAAATGGTCGGTTAGTGGTTGTGATAAGTAAATTTTGCCCTTGACAAGTAGGCCGAGGATCGATCCGAAAATTTGTCTGCTAGAAAATTTAACTCGCTGTTCAATTTTCTTGATCTTTTCATAGCCAATGATAGTTTTTACTGTACCAAATGAAACTAAATGTGATTTTGCTAAATATTTAACAAACAATGCATTAAAGTCTAAGAAACACTCTATGAAGTTTCGAGCGGAATTGTATGGCGTGCGGAATAGATATTTGGAGCTTAAAAGAATGCACAAATTAATGAGAAACAGGCATATATGTATACAAAAATTGGGGGTACAAAAGTGACTTTGAAAAACCTCCGTTTGTTGGTATTTGGGAAGCCTGGCACAAGTTTTTGACTGCCTAGATCAGGAAGCAATATAGGAAGCAAGGCTAGGCTTTTTTTTTTTCGCTATATGAAACAGTGTAATTTTAAGAAAATTTTAAAAACATTTCGGCTCCTTAATCACCTATTGGATTTCATTCTTGTGTAGCATGAATCTTCTTTGAATAGACCTCTATTGTATTCCTTGAAGAAGTTCGTAGTCTAAAAGCCAGTGGAGCGATACAGGGCCATCTTGGCCCTCTTGTTCTGTCTCTTTCCATCTGTCTATCTGAAAACTTAACATTGGCAAATGCAATTAAGGGGGCATTTGTGTTTAACCCTTTCCCAAACAAGACCTGGCCCCGGTTTCTCGAAAAAACTTAAGTATATTCTCATGAGTTCATGCTCAACTTCTATTCAATACCAATCAACGTTGATTGGTATTCAATTGAAGTTCACGTGGATTTCGTGCGATTTGAGCACGATGCTCAGATTTGAGCATGAGAAAATACTTAAGTTTTTTCGAGAAACCGGGGCCTGGTTTTGACGTCCCTATTAGAAAATGCTTAGGAAAACATTGAAACAAAAGAAGAAACTGCTGATAACCAGCAGTTTCTCCTTTTGTCTCAATATTTTCTGTGCCATATTTTATAAAAATTCTATCTTTAATAACATCCACTTTGGTATTTGTGGCAGTTTTTGAAGTGGATCACCCTAAAATTTTGCCGTTTGGGAAAGGGTTAAGGGGGCATTTGTGTTTCACAAACACATCTTTTCCAGTTCCATTTTTAGCACGAGAGATATATCACATGTCATTGCTTTGGATTGAATTGAATTTTGTTTTATACTATTTTTTCTCTACTTTTTTCAGTTCTACACATGTCCAGTCTTGATGAAATACAATGTTAAGAAGAACAAAAACTCTATCAAAAAACCCAGATTTCTTGATGGCGACATACAGTTTGGCAAACACGAGACTGACTTGTATGAGACAGGTATGACGTTGACGGACAGATTCGTGGACCCGGCCGTACAGAAAAAGCCTCCTATTCACCCTGAGACTCACGGTAGTGCTAAATATCAAGCTGAACATCCATACGGGCAAGTGTACGATAAGAAGCCGTTTCCAATGGTCCTACAGGCTGGAAAACGCTATATGTGGTGTGCATGTGGGAAGAGTAATAGACAGGTAACCTGGGGCCGATTGTACGATTATTTTTTGCGTAATTACTTGTAACAATAAACCTGATTGGCCTAATCTGATTTCTCGTGCAATCAAGTGTTTTGTTACACAGTTTACACAAAAATGTGGCCGTAAGATCATTGATAATACAGGGCCCTGAGCTCCAGAAGAGGGGGTGATGACTTTTCAAAAAAAATATTTTTCTAAAATTTCATCAAACCCTATGTTGTGGGTACTCATTAGAATCGTCTCTTCGAGACGATTCAAATGAGTACCCACAGCATAGGGTTTGGATTTTAGATAAAAAAGTTATAAAATCTTAACCCCCCTGGTTATATAGAGCTCTGGATAACCACGAATATTCTTCACATTTTGGGCTTTTAACTTACCTTGACCATATTACGGACATCACCATGTTCAACATGAAAGTTAATGATCATAATTATTATATAATTATGTCCTCAAAACAAAGCAAATCTAATGAAAACATTTTAATTCAAGAGAATTATATTGCTTTATGGTGGTAGACCACATCAAGTTAAAGCACCACTAACAGATAATTTTGTACATTTTTTTGGCTAGTATTGTTAAAAGTTAAAACTAATTACACATAATGAAAATATAGCATTTCTTGTGTACATGTGCCAAATTTCAGCTCTGTCGGTTGCAATAGAAAATTTCTCATAATAGAGGGTTGGGTGACTGAAAAATAAGATATACAATCTACATGCAGACACTATCTGTCAGTCTTGGGTTTTTGCTGAAACTTGATCAAATAAAGGTACAGTTGAGAGCATTTAGATACACTGGGGTACAGATATTTCTGTTTATTGATTGTGTATGTTCAACTTTTCCAAACAAGCCATGCTTTTGATATCCCTAAATCAACACTTTGTTGAAAACATTGAGAGAAAAGAAGAAAATGCTGACAACCAGCATTTTCTCCTTTTCTTTCAATGCTTTCCATGCTATAGTATACAAATTTTATTACATACATTACACATTTTGTCATCTGCACCAAAGACTTTTTTTTCTGTTTGGTGAACACAATATCACACAGTCACTCTTTTTGACTCCCTGAAAGAAAATGACCATGGAAAACATTATGGAAAATGGAGAAATTGCTTGTGACTGTCATAAGCAATTTCTTCATTTCCCACAATGTTTTCTATGCAAAAAGACCAGCACATGCAGAATTCCTTTCACTGTAAATTGTAGTCTGCAACATCTTTGAATTTGGCCCAGTCTAAAATTTTGTCTTCTGGAATGTGTTAACCCTTTCCCAAACAAGACCGAGTTTTGACGTCCCTAATGGAAAAACTTGGGAAAACATTGAGGCAAAAGAAGAAACTGCTGATGACCAGCAGTTTCTCTTTTTGTCTCAATATTTTCTGTGCTATATTGTACACAATCTCTTCCATTTTGACATCAGTTTTGTTGTCTACAGCAGCTTTTGAATAGGTCTGTCCTAAAATTGTGTCATTTGGGAATGGGTGAAGAGTTCTGTACTTTTCTGTGCTTTCAGCCAATTTGTGACGGCAACCATAAAAGATACAATCTGACAGTTTCTAGAGGGGTTCGTTCCAAGGTATTTCCAATTACGTTTGAGGTTGAGGAGGACGGAGAATATTGGCTGTGTAATTGTAAACAGTCCAAAAATAGGCCATTCTGCGATGGGACACACCGAAAATTGATAGATGTGGAGAAGGGCGAAAAAACATTTTGAGATTAAAATTTTAAAATTGATACGTTGAAATTGTGTAAAGATTTGTTAATAGTGTAATACTGCGTACAAACAGTCCTAAAATAGGCCGCTCTGCGATGGGACACACGGAAAATTGTCAAATGTTGAAAAAAATGTTTGTCAATTGCATTTTCTCTTTTGTTTCAATGTTTTCAAAGCCTTTTCTTGGGGACGTCAAAACCAGGTCTTCTTTGAGAAAGGGTTTATACTGTGTAATTGAAAATGGTACTAGGACACATAGGAAACTGTAACTGTTAAATGATCAAAAATGCGAAAAAGCATTTTAATGGCTGAAATTGTGTGAAAAGATGACTAGTGTTTTATTGAAAACAGTCAACGAAATAGGCCAATCTGTTATAAAGCTCCTTCAAAATATTAAATCTGGAGAAAGGTGAAACTAGACAGCCCTGGCGGTCTGGAAGCGCTCCACAGACTACTTTTACATCAATGATTTCACAGGGTCTTTTTTACGTTAGCAATTTTGTCAAATTCAAGTGCACATGACTCAGGATGTTAAATTTCTATCTAGCTTAGGATCGCACTTTATCAAGATGTTCTCTTTACCAACATTTTATTAAAGTTTTGACCTGATTGATCATTATTTGTGGGTGTAAAGAGGGTGAAAATAGAGTTGAAAACAGCTATTTTGTGAATCTCAAGGGCACATAACTCTGGATTTGACAATTAGACCAAGCTGTAATTTACAAGCATGTAAGATCTTAATGACAGTAAGATTCTGTTTAAGTTCTTTATTGATTGGTTCATACATGTGGTTGTAAGAGTGAAAATAAAGCCCAAAGTGGCAATTTTGACAATTTTAAGGGTATATAACTCATGATGTAAAATCAGATCAAACTAAAAATTAAACCTAGGCAAGATCTGATGGTCACCAACATTCTGTTCTAGTTTTGTCTTGATTGGCCAATATTTGTAGTTGCTAGAATGAAAACAAAGTCAAAATAAATCCGACTGGCAATTTTGTCAATTTCAAGGGAACATAACTCATGATGTATTTTATACCTGGGCAAGATCTTATAGTCATCATCATTCTGTCAAAGTTTTGTATTGATTGGTCAATATTTGTAGTTGCTAGAGTGAAAACAAAGTCAAAATAAAGCCGAAAATGGCAATTTTGTCAATTTCAAGGGCTAATAACTTGTGATGTATCAAGCTGAAAATTATACCCAAGCAAGACCTTTTAGTATCCATCATTCTGTGCAAGTTTTGTCTTGATTGGTCAAAATTTGTAGTTGCTAGAGTGAAAACAAAGTCAAAACGGCCATTTTTGACAATCAAGAGCAGATAACTCCAGACTTTCTACTTTAATCAGAATTTGAAGGAATCTGAGAGAGGGTCACCCAAGGATCATTCCTGTGAAGTTTGGTTGAAATCCATCAGGTAGTTTTTGAGAAGAAGATTTTTAAAGAAAAAGTTTACGGACAGACACACGGACAGAGGGATGCACGACGGACACAACGCCATGACAATATCTCGCTGGCCCGACGACCAGTGGAGCTAAAAATGTTCAATCATATCAGTTGCTGTGATGCCTGAAGTTTTTTCTGAAGTATATATAGAAAGTTGATGATTGCTCTCCTCTATACGATACAGTCATTAAAATGTGAAATAAGCAGCTGGTTGCTTGGATTAGATGCTGTGTTTGTACTGGTGTGAGAAATACCACAAGCTTCAACATTAACCCTTTCCCAAACTATAAAACTTATGGGTGGTCCAATTTGAAAGCTGCTGCAGGCGACAAGATACAAGTAATTAAAGATAGGATTAGGGCACATAATAGCTCAGAAAATATTGAGTCAAAAGGAGAAAAGGATTAGGGCACATAATAGCTCAGAAAATATTGAGTCAAAAGGAGAAAATGCTGGTCACCAGCATTTTCTTCTTTTTGTCTCATTGTTTTCCCAAGCTTTTCCTATAAGGAATGTCAAAACCAGGTCTTGTTTGGGAAGGGGCTAACTTATTTGGTTGTCAGACAATCTATCTTCTTTCTGCTGGATGCTGCTGGCCCTGACCAAATATTTGTATCAGAAAGATTGTAATAGAAAAGATGTAATCAATAATAATCCTTTCATCATCTAAAAGGCCAGTTTTGAATCACAAAGAAATGAAAATTCTAATCCATTGACAGATATGCCACCCCTGTAAAAACACCCAAATATGACACAGTTGACTTTTAGTGGAATAAAGATTTTTAGCTCACCTTAGCACGAAGGGCTGAGGGTGAGCTATTGTGATCGCTCACCGTCCGTCGTCCGTCTGTCTGTCCACAATTACTAAAAAATCTTCTCCTCCCAAACTATAAGGTCTAGAGTCTTGAAATTTTGTATGTAGTATTGTCTCAATGCTCTCTACCAAAATACTTCAAATAATTGTGCTTATAGAAAAATTGGCCCTATGTTGTGGGGTTTAAGGTTTCACACTGAAACACAGTTTTCTCAAGGACTATTTGGCCTAGAGTCTTGAAATTTTGCATGACTTTACATCTCATAAACCTCTAACAGAATACTAAAAATCATCACATTGCAAGGAAAGAAGCCCTATGTTATGGGTTCTGGAATTTTCAAGTGAGGAATTGTTTTGACCAGGTAGATTTTATCACATATCGTTGGTGGGGAGTCAAATCCTCGTAACTACAGATTGAATAAGCTGGAGTTACGAGGTTTTGACTCCCCACCGACGATATCATATCCCTATAATCAGATTATGCAGATCATAATATCTGATAAAGAATGCATGGAGCTACAGATAAAAGGAGGTAAATCATTCTATATTTGATGTTTAAAATCTGAACGCTTTGTTATGGGTACTCATTTGAATAGTCTTGATTTAAGAATTCAAATGAATACCCTCAACATAGGGTGTTAAAATATTAAAAAGATATTTTATGATTCTGAAAGCCATTACCCTCTTTTACCTGTATCCCTGAGGCACTTACTCCACTTGTGTTTGTTTACTGATCTAGGGATCAACTAAATACTTTAACCCTTTCCTGGAAAGACCTTGTTTTGAAGTCCCTATTAGAAAAGGCTTTGGAAACTAATGAGTCAAATGAAGAAAGTGCTGATTCTCCTTTTACCTCAATATTTTATTTTATTCAATATTTTATATGCTAGTTTATTGTAAACGAATCCTATTTGTACCGCTGTCAATTTTGTATTCTGAACTTTCAAATGGGGACAGTCTATTTCCTTTCTTTACCTTTCTGTATGGGAAAGCATTATGCCCTTTCTCTACCATACACAGGTTTGCCTCACCGACAGAAAAGGCTTGTAAATGATATGGTAAAAGAAGAAAATGTTGATAACTTGATAGCCTGTGTTGTCTCATTTTGCCTCATCATTTTCTCTGCATTTTTATACATGAATGCAGTCTTTATCAACACCTGTTTTATCATCTACAGCAGCTTTTAATTATGTCTGCTCTTATGTTATGTTGTTTGGAAAAGGTTTAACCATAACCAAATCCTTACTGTTCAATGAATATTTCCCCTATGTTGTGGGTTCCATATAAATGATAGAGGGCAATGTTTGACAATCTTTTCAAGTTGTTAAGGCCTGAAGATAATTTTTTTGCCTCGTGTAAGAACTTTTAGAATTATTCCTATGCTTTAGGCTCTTGCATTTTGTACAGAAAAAATTGCATATAAGTTGTGTGTGTCATATTGTCTTGTTAAACAGATTAGTTCAAGTTATCATTTCGCTTTGAAAATAAGCTCTACCATGAGGTATTCTAGATTTGAAAAAGCGGGAACAGGTTTAAAATTGTCTTAGAATTTCCAAACTTTCTATGGTTTCTAATTTTTATAGCCCAATGACCTCTTTCCAAGATTAATGCTTCAATTTGTCTATATGTGCAATGGAAATTCAGCAATTTGTTGTGGATTTTCTGATTTTAAATACAGATATAGTGAAAAATCTTTGACAATCTTTTCCCAAATTGTGCTTTGAAATTAAGTGTGTACAATTGTCATATGACTCCTTTTCAAAATCCTCTTCAAAATCCTCGGAGATTTAAAAGGTTTGTTAAAAAGTATGTCTCAGGGCGCTCTAAGGTGAGCGATATAGGACCATCTTGGTCCTCTTGTTTGTTTCAGATTGGCTTTTATTGTTGTTGTTCGCCTTTCACGCAAGTAAAACTAGCCTGGTCTATGGATAGTAGAATCGAGGTCAAAAGGTTGAAGTGACACCACTCGTGTAGAACCCGAGACGTTTTGGATGGATCCAGGGTCACTCGAGTCGAACCTGTGTTGCGACATTATGGTAGTCCACCCCTAATGAGATTCACACGTCGGAATTATTCGGGCGCGGTGGAAAACATTTGGCGGTGAAACTCTCCACCGCCAAATGTTTATGACCGTGCCCGAATAGATTCATATACATAACGGCGCCGCTCAAAAAATCTGATGTTTCATGAATCTCAAAATGGCGACATTACAGGTATTCTACGTTAATTCACTCCAAGACACCACTAGATCTGAGACATATGCTCCTTGTGGATAAACTTCCAGCTCACTAGGAGAAAATAAATATTTCTCCTCAGTTAGGGACATTAAATCCAGCGATCATCGCTTTCCCAAATGACGAAATTCTTAGGTTATTCAATCAGAAAGCTGATGCAGATAGAAAGACATATGCTGGTAAAGAAAGGATTTCTATAAAAGAGCACACAGAAAATATTGAGTCAAAAGAAGATGCTGATTATCAGCATTTTCTTCAGCATTGATGTTTTCCAAACTATTTTGTATTTGGGATGTCTAGACCTGGCCCCGGTTTCTCGAAACAACTTAAGTATATACTCTCGAGAACATGCTCACCTTCAACTGAATACCAATCAACATTGATTGGTATTCAATTGAAGTTCACATGGATTTCGTGTGATTTGAGCACAGCGCTCAGATTTTAGTCTGAGAACGTAGATAAGTTTTTGCAAGAAACCGGGGGCAGGTCTTGTTTGGGAAAGGGTTTTTATAGGTAGGGGTAATCCCACTTTAGTTCTGGGACACAACACAATGAATATTAACACGAACCAAAAATGAGATTTTAATCTTTTATTCAAAGAAACAGATGGATTTTTTGTGCAATGATTACTTTTATCATCATGATCAAGTGTTTGAAGTTGCAGTCCTAATTAACTGAAAAATATCTTGACCCTTTCCACAGCAAGACATTGTTTTACTTTTCATGTCAGAAATAGAAAAGGCTTGGGAATATATTAAGGCAAAAGAAGAAATTGCTGATAACCAGTGTTTTCTCCTTTTACCTCAATTTTATTCTGTGACATTGTTCACAAATCCTTTATCTTATTTCTTATAAACATCAATTTTGTTATCTCTGTTATCTTTCATATAATGCCCCATTTTCATGTCGTTTTGCAAAGGTTTTAGATGAATACAGCAGTAAAAGCTTTTTAGAAAGTGCTTCAATTTAGAAATTGCTTTCAAATTTAACCACATTCCTTGATTTATTATTTTTCGATAATTCATTTATGAAATCTAATCCTTCTCCAGTCAGAATTCACAAATGTTTATGGCGAAGAATCATGTGACACTACAATTTCAGAAAATTGTTAATGATTTTGTTACGCTTAACCAAGTTGAATTCAATTTGAAGCAGAGGAAGTAGGAAAATGCTAAAAATTAGCTGGATGTTGTAACTCTTTTTTTAAAGCAGTTGATACAAAAGTTTGTAAATATACAAACAAGAATTTTGTTTAGTCATCAATATCTTTTTCAACAGTGTTGTTTAGCCCATTACCACACAATGACTCCTTTTGACTCCCCTCAAAATAATGGCTATGGAAAACATCGTGGAAAATGAAGAAATTGCTTGTGACAAGCAATTTCTTCATTTCCCACAATGTTTTCCATCCAAAAAGACCTAAAAATTAAAAATTCCATTCACTTGAAATTGTCGTCTGCAGGATCTTTGAATTTGGACCATCCTAAAATTTTGTCGTTTGGTAATGGGTTAAAAGATAAACCACATCTAGCAAATCCCTGGATGTTATTTCTCCTTCTCTCCTTCAAACCTTTTAAAAATCGGTCAAATATTAACAGAATTATTGAAAAATATGGAAAATGTGTCAAAAGATTCACACCATAACTCAGAACAAATCATACATTCAGGATTCTGACAGACAATAGGGAGTAATATATCCACTTTCTCTGAAATAATTTCATATTCATTCATCTTAAACAGCATTATTTTTTTTTTATTTTTTTTTTCTTCAAAGTTCCTAAATATCAATTTCATGTTTTAAAATTGGTTTCCATATTGATTTAAAAGTGTTTAACAGAAAATGACTATGACAACATAATTGGATGGTACATTTTACTTATAATTGTTGACTCAGATATTCACTGATTACTGTACATATTAACATTGTTAAACCTTGACATGCTGACTTTTAATAGTCTTTCAAACAAATTGCCAATTAAGAGACATTTCAATTAGTGTGAGCCACTATAATTGAGTAGATAGCAGGAAGTATTGGCTAAGATCAGACTGCACATCTGTGCAGGCTGATCTTAGTCTATACTACCTGCTAAAGTTTTGGTCAAAACAGCAAACAGCATGAGAAGGGTTAATTTGTTTGGTGTCACCACTATAATATGTAATCAAGTTCGTATCTAAGATAGTTATTTTTCACATCATTCGGTACACGAAAATTACTATCACAACAGAATTTGATGGTGCATTTCACTTATAATTGTTGACTCGTATATTCACTGCTAACTGTACACATTGTTGTTCGATTTCGCCACTATAATATGTAATCAAGTTCGTATCTAAGATAGTTATTTTTCACATCATTCGGTACACGAGGGTATGCCGGAATCATTCCATCTTGCGCTCCGATATATACAGTGTTGTAAACCTTCCAATACACATCACGCACCTTCCTTGCCGGATGGAATAAACCCTGCAAACAAAGAATAGTTAACGATTTTATCCAATAAACTGTGACGGAATTTTTGACAAACAATAGTATTTCTGTAGGTGTCGTTATAAAATCTCTTAACTATAGTTTGAATCAAGCCGTAGTCGCGAGATTTTATAACAATGCTGATGATTTATCGATGCATAACGGTAAACCTTATCTATTTTTGCACAAATCCATTGCTATTGAAAATCAGAGCTATAGATAATCAGCTTCAGATACGAGGGGGGGCATTGTCTTGTGGATACTCATTGGAAATGTCTCCGAGACAATACCCATGAGTACCCAACACAGGGTGTGGACTAAAAATAACAAATTTAGAATGCCTCTTTTTCTGTTTCCCTGAAAACACATGAAGTTTGATAAAACCCTTTCCAAAACAAGACTTGGTTTTGAGATCGCTAATTGAAATGGCTTCAGAAAACATCGAGACAAAATATGATAATGCTGATTGCCCCAATTCTTTATTAAACACAAATCTTCTCTTAATCAACATCAATTTTGTCCAATGACCAGCATTTTCTCTACTTTTGCCGCATTATTTTCCGTGCTATATTGTACACATATCTTACGTTTGTTATCAATTTTGTTGTCTGAAGCAAATTTCACATTTGACCACCCTTAAAGTTTGTGGAGTGGGAAGAGCTAAAACTACAATTTACATGTAAAACATCTTAACTCATTACCACACAATGACTATTTTTGACTCCCCACTAGATAAAGGCTTTGGAAAACAATGTGGAAAATATTTTCCACAATGTTTTCTAACCTTTAAGAGAACAAAATATACAATTTCATCAAATTGGAAATGTCGTCTGCAATTTCTTTGTCGTTTGGTAATGGGTTAAACCCTTACCTGTAGAGCATACTGCAATACGTTAGAGGGTCAGAGACCAACCCTCATGCCTTCAATAGCTCCCATGAATGCCTATTATGACAAGCTGTTATGCTTACATATTGATGGCTCTGCGCGAAACAGTTGTAACTGCCTATATGTTTATAGGCAGTTACAACTGTTTCGTTCTGAGCAATCGATATGTGGTCAGGCAGACAATCGGACAGGCAGGATGAGTACTACATACCCTAAACCATAGCTACAAGTTAAGAGAGAAGGCTTTCAAATTTGCAGCATTTCAATCATTGTTCATCAAACACTATCTTGTAGGTACTCATTGGAATTGTCTCGTCTAGACGATTCAAATGAGTACCCACAACATAGGATTTGAAATTGGAATAACAAAATTAGAATGTCTTAAACCCAACTTATCTGTAGCTCTGCCCTTCACTTGTTTTGGCACACAAAACCACAAATAAAGTAAATACCTGTAGAGCATACTGTAATACTTTAGAGGGTCCGAGACCGACCCTCATGCCTTCAATAGCGCCCATGAATGCCTGTACAACATGAGGGGACGTCTCGAATACGTTGGGCCAGACATGATTCATGAGATGAGTGAGCGCGTCCTCGCATCCGAACCCAAACACACCCAGAGCCATGTGTTGTATAGCTGACATGGTCGTCTGTCTGTGTACAAGATCTCTGTAATAAATGACATAAATAACTTTATAATATTGCAATTTGGAAGGTAGTATTATTAAGGCCATTAGTATTACCAGGCCTAAATCCCTAATGTTCCACAGAAGTTGTCTTTTAGCATGTTGTCCCACCATTTATAGTTTATTTATTTTATTGGGGGTTTACGCCGTTTTTAACTTCTAGGGTCATATCGCGGCGGCTGGAGCACCTAACCATGGGTTCCTGGTATTTCTCGCACCAGTATAACCACAATATCCAAACCGAGCCTCTAGCTGCTCTCTCACATAGATGATTCACACCCATTGGTGAGGGACAAATGACTGTTGTCAAATGTCAGAATGGATACTGGCCGAGCCGGGGTTCGAACTCGAGACCCCTGGATTGACAGACTCCGACGTAACCGACTGAGCTATCCGGGCTCAGCCCCACCATTTGTAGACTATTTATAACAGAAAACAAGATTCATACAGTAAATGACATAAATGGATAATCATGCAGCGGTGTGAAGCTATGTAAAACATGTATATCAGTCAGTGTGACACTATTTATGAAATGATATGATATGGGGTTTTATATCCATAGAAATCTAAGCCAATACAGGTCAGACTGAGCTGAAATTTTGCAAATAGAAAGATTAAAGGCCATGTTTCAATTATATGCAGTTATCTTATCATTATTATTATACAGAAGATTACCACGAAAATATGTAAACAATTGGAGAGGGAGTCAAAAGGTGTCCCTGTGCAGTAATGAAACAAAATCATAATACATCAAAATAGTTACCTGTCCATGAGTGCATCCTCCAGTAAAGGTGTGACAGCATAAATATAATCTTTTCCCATCTCTCCAATATACTCAAACATGAAGGAGAGTGACTTCAACACACCGTTCTGTACGTTCAACTCCGGTACACGATACTCATTCATTAATGCGGGCAGAACGGTGAAGGGCGAACAAGTTTCAGCAACGATGGCTATAGCGACGGTCGTACACACACGGTTCTGTCTCTCCTGAACCTTTAGATTGTTGAGTAATGTAGCCAAGACATCATGGGGCCTGCAAACATTGTGGAAAATGAAAAAATTGCTTCTAACAAAATGTAATGATTTTCGAAAATTTATCAACTTGAATTTCTTGTCTACAGTAAATCTTGAATTGGAGCAGTTGAAAATTTTGCCGTCTGGTCATGGTTTAAAATTCTCATTGCTTAACCTCCGATTTTACTTTAACCATTTTCCAAACATGACCTTCTTTAAATTGATGTCCCAAAACCAAACATAGAGAAAACATTCAAGCAAATAAGAGGACCCTGAGGGCCCTGAAGCGCTCACCTGAGTTTTTCAACACAGACCATTGGTTGATTTTTAAAGATTTTTTTTCATGATTTCTCTAAGTCTGATAAGCCCTGCCCTGCCCTGCCACGCCCACATTTTTTGACAAATCAAAAATTGGAAAACAAGTTTTTAAAAGGTTCACCCAAGGAACATTTCTGCCAAGTTTGGTAAAAATGACTCAGTGGTTAAGGGGAAGAAGATTTTTAAAGAATTGTTTAACAATTTCTCTATGTCTGATAAGCCCCGCCCTGCCACCCCTACATTTTTTGACAAATCAAAAACTGATTAACAGGCATTGAAAACAGTCACTAAAAGAACATTCCTGCCAAGTTTGGTAAAGATTGGACCAATATTAGATTTTTAAAGAATTTTCTCATTGTTTCTCTAAGTATGATAAACCCGCCCTGCCACGCCCACATCTTTTGACAAATCAAAAATTTGAAAACAAGTTTTGAAACGGGTCACCCAAAGAACATTTCTGCCAAGTTTGGTAAAAATTGACAAAGCGGTTAAGGAGAAGAAGATTTTTGAAGAATTAATTAACAATTTCTCTAAGTCTGATAAGCCCCACCCTGCCACGCCCACAATTTTGACAAATCAAATATTGATTAACAGGCATTGAAAATCGTCCCTCAAGAAACATTCCTGCCAAGTTTGGTACAGATTCGACCAATAGTAGATTTTTAAAGAATTTTCTCATGGTTTCTCTACATCTGATAAGCCCCGCCCTGCCACACCCACATTTTTTGACGAATCAAAAATTTGAAAACAAGTTTTGAAAAGGGTCACCTAGGGTACATGCCTGCCTAGTTTGGTTAGGATTGGCCCAGTGGTTAAGGAGGAGAAGATGTTTAAAGAAATTGTTGACGACACACGACGGACAGAGGGTGATCACAAAAGCTCACCTTGAGCATGTTGCTCAGGTGAGCTAAAATGAAAACATTGATAACCAGCATTTTCTCCTTTGTGTTATACTGCGCCCAAATTCACTTTATCAGCTTTCATTTTCTCATCAGTAGCATTCTTAAATTGGCACAGAAATCCAAATCTTTGCAGTTAGAGAAAGAGTTAACTTTATTTTACATAAACAGTCAAAAAGCATAACTTACACAATAGCCTTAGCAAAGATCAGATACTACAAATGCCCATATCATTACACTACATCTTCCCACATCATATGACTACCTTACTAATTAAAAGTAGTCAACCCCTAATAAAATATGCGCAACATCGGCATTACTTGGGTGATGTCGATAACATTCGGCATTGGAACTTTCCACCGCCAAGTGTTTACGACCACGCCCAAATAGCTTCAGATATGCAGTGATTTTTTTACATTTTAAAGACTGTGAGTCCTGGGGACTCGCTAGATTCCATGTATCAATGAGTCCAGGTACTAGCTTAGTGAGTCCAATACACTATTTTTACTAGGAAATCTGTAAAAATTGTTGCATCCTGGGACTCGCTAGAATTAAAACTTTACATCCCAGAGACCAAATTATGAGTAAAAGTTGCTGGATGCGCAGGTAAAACAAGAGCTGTCCGAAGACAGCGCGCTCGACTTTCTAAGTTACTTAGTATAAAGGGGGCATAACTCCAAATATAATGGAGCCAGGGTCAAGGGCCCTGGTAGTAAGGTAGAGGGTGTGATGGTGAATAAGTATTCCAAGTTTGGGTTGAATCCCTTTGATAGTATGGAAGTTATTGATGTTTGAAAAAACTTTAACCTTGGTTGCAACGCCGACGTCGACGCCCGGGTGACAGTATAAGCTCTCATTTTCTTCGAAAAGTCGAGCTAAAAATCACTGGATATGTAGCAATGCCACACGCAAAAACCAAATGTTTTATGAATCTCAAAATGGCAACATTACAGGTATTCTACCTTAATGGAACCAATCTTCAATGCCTGACTTACCCGATAGCTTTAGCAATATAACCGAATGTGTTGACTGTAGCCCTTCTGATGGCCTTTTTGTGTGCTTTTAACAATTCCAGTAACTCAAAACAGATTCTCATCCACTCTCTAGCGGACACATACTCGGCACCACGATCAGCAATCCTGCCTACCAGATCTATACAATTCTCCTGTACTTTTTCGTGTCTGAAACAAACCAAGTTTTCCATATATAGCAGCTTTTCAATAAAAACCTCGTAACTGCATGTATTAACATGTATTAACATTATTAACCCATTAGAAACGTCAAAAATTTGAATCAAATCTATACAATTCTCCTGAACTTTTTCATGTCTGAAACAAACAAAATTGTCCATGTTGCAGCTTTGCAACAAAAACCTTCATAACTGCAGCTTAAAAGAAGATGCAGTTATGAGGTTTTTGTTGAAAAGGGACCATGTATTAACCCATTAATAAACGACAAAAATTTGGACCAGATCTTTACAATTCTCCTGTACTTTTTCATGTCTGAAACAAACCAAGTTTTCCATCTAGCATCTTTTCAACAAAAACCTCATAACTGCAGCTTAAAACAAGCTGCAGTTATGAGGTTTTTGTTAAAAAGGGACCATGTATTAACCCATTAATAAACGAAAAAAATTTGAATCAGATCTATACAATTCTCCTGAACTTTTTTATGTCTGAAACAAACCAAGTTGTCCATGGTTTAATATGCTTACCAAAGGGCAGAATTTCGGGGTGTTCCTTTTTGAAGGCTGATATAGACCACTAAAATGGTTGATTGCTTGGTGTTTAAATTCTTTTTCAACTGTGTGTCATATCACAATGACAAGACTACCTAATGGCGGATTCCTGGTATTTCCCTCACCAGTACTACCACAACATCCAAACCCAGCCTCCAGCTGCTGTATTGCATAGATAATTTACACACATTGGTGAGAAACGAATAAGTAAGGTAAAAAACATTTTAGACTCAGAAAATCCTCCTAAAGCTAAAACTTTTGACACTAGTCAGCCTATAGTCTGACTACGATCAAAACTTTACAACAAGAGGACCATGATGGTCCTTAATCGCTCACCTGAACCTAGATAGAAAGTCAAGTTCAAGAGCACATAATTTAAGATGTGAGATTATGATCCAGCTGAAAACTGCTTTCATAATCTTGAATGATCAATATTTGTGACTGTTACAGTAAAAACAAAGTGGAAGAAACCAACAATTTTGTCACAGTCAAGGGCACATAACTCTGTTCTGATAAAAATATTCTCATCAACATTATGTCCAATTTTTTTTGATTGGTCAATATATTGTTAGAGTGAAAATAAAGTCGAAAACTGTAATTTTGTGAAATTCAAGAGCCAATAACTCTGGTTTTTCTAGTCAAATCAAGCTGAAATTTTCACTCATCCAGGATCTTATGACCACCAACATTGTGGCCAGGTTTTATCTTGATTAGTCAATAAATGTAGATGCTACAGTGTAAACAAAGTCGAAAACAGCAATTTTGTCAAATTCAAGGGCACATAACTCCAGACTTCCTACTTCAATCACACTGAAAATTGAAGTCATCCAAGATCTTATGGTTACCAACATTGTGGCAAAGTTTTGTCTTGATCGGTCAATATTTGTAGATGCTAGAGTGGTAACAAAGTCAAACTAGCCATTTTTGAGGTTCAAGGGCACATAACCCCGGACTTCCATGTCCGATCTGACAAAAAATCGAACTCATCTGAGAACTTAAAGTTACCAACAAGGTTGCAAAGTTTTGTTTTGATCGGTCAATATTTGTAGATGCTAGAGTGGTAACAAAGTCAAAACTAGCCATTTTTGACGTTCAAGGGCAAATTACTCCAGACTTCCTGGTCTGATCTGACTCAAAATCAAACTCATCTGAGAACTTATAGTTTGCAACATTGTTGCAAAGTTTTGTCTTGGTCGGTCAATATTTGTAGATGCCAGAGTGGTAACAAAGTCAAAACTAGCCATTTTTGACGTTCAAGGGCAGATAACTCCAGACTTTCTGGTTCGATCTGACTCAAAATCGAACTCATCCGAGAATTTATAATCATACATATTTTGACTAAGTTTGCTTTAGATTGGTCAATATTTATAGATGCTAGAGTGGTAACAAAGTCAAAACTAGCCATTTTTGATGTTCAAGGGCACGTAACTCCAGACTTCAAGGTCCGATCTGACTCAAAATCGAACTCATTCGAGAACTTATGGTCATACATATTTTGACCAAGTTTGCTTAAGATTGGTCAATATTTGTAGATACTAGAGTGATAACAAAGTCAAAATTAGCCATTTTTGACATTCAAGGGCAGATAACTCTGGACTTCCTTGTCCGATCTGACCCAAAATTGAACTCATCGGAGAACTTATGGTCATACACGTTTTGACCAAGTTTGATTAAGATTGGTCAATATCTATGGCTGCTAGAGTGGTAACACCAAAATGTGGACAGACGGACGGACGGACAGACTGACGCCGACGGACAAAAAGCGACCACAATAGCTCACCTTGAGCACTTCGTGCTCAGTTGAGCTAAAAACCCAAGTCACGGTGGATTATCATGTAACTCAAAATTTCAGAAAATCATCAATATTTCTGTTAATATTTGACCAATTTGAATTCGGTTTGAAACAGCGGTGGGAAAATGCCAGGAATAAGCTGGATGTGGTGGATTATTTAGAAATCAGCTGATGAAAATGTTATTGAGGATCAACCAAAATTTGGTTGATCTTCAATAACTTTTTTATCAGTGGACTTTCAAAAATTCCACAACCTCCATCTAATATGTGACCTCTGCCCACCTTCTCTACTCCAATACAGCATTCAAATAAGTCCTGTAGTAACAAATTTATTGAAGAATTTCTGAAATTGTCGCATCACATGGTTATCCACTGAGCAAGTAGTGCAGTACGCACAGACAGGTTATAAACATTGACCCTTTCCCAAACAAGACCTTGTTTTGACGTCCCTAATAGAAAATGCTTGGGAAAACATTGAAACAAAAGAAGAAACTGCTAATAACCAGCAGTTTCTCCTTTTGTCTCAATATTTTCATCGCTATAATTTACACAGATTTGTGTTTTATCAACATCTATTGCATCATCAGCAGCAGCTTTCAAATTGGATCACCCTAAAATTCTATTGTTTGGGAAAGGGTTAAACATTAATCTCACCTGTTTTTGAGGATGGGAGTTAGACGAGGTAACAAATCTTTAATTGGCGGAGTCATCTTGGTCATTCCTATCACATTTACAATAGCCTTGAGTGCGCCAAGTATGCTACCCAACACTTCCGGATATTCTTCTCCTAGGTATTCATACAATACAACACCTAAATGGCCCATCAGTTTTTCCTGAAAGACGTTAAAGTTCCATTATACAAAGCTACAGATAAGAGTGGTCAAAATGAATTGAATGATTGAGTAACTGATTTGTGTCTAACGCTGTTTTCAACTATGGTTATAAAATATTGCAATAGCTGGAACACCTAACCATAGATTCCTGTCATTTCTCAAATCAGCATTATCACAGTATCCTAACCAAGCCTCCAGCTGCTCGCACACATAGGATAATGATATCAAACCATTGGTGAAAGACAATTTTGTTTAAAAGGATATTTGCCGCAACCAGGGATCGAATCCTGGACCTCACGAGTGAGAGTCCCATTTGCTACCATTTGCACCTTGGCCGTCGCCTTCAAAATGAATTATTTCACTAAATGTTTATCAAACCCTATGTCATGGGTACTCAATCATCAGAATACTTTCCCTGGCCTTTTGAGGGAGTAAAAAGGTGTCACTGTTCAGTAATGCAAACCACAAAATTAATGTGAACTCCAACAGAAATCTTCGCATAATAACATAGAAGACCTTGAAGGAAACGGATTTCTAAATGCCTGAATACTGACCTCCTGACAAGTTTTCATGACAATAGCAATTCTGGAGATGAGATCTGCAGCTTGCTGTCTCACTTTGGCTGACTTGTTGTTGAGACGCCACAAAATGGTACCACAGATCTGAGGGAGGTACGGCTTTACTCGCTTTCCTAGAGCATTCACGACGGTACCGAAACCATTCAACATCACCACATCCTGGAAGAAATTGTAAATAGTGACATGATATTCACACAACAACAGTATATTCAAGCCCCTTGTATCAAAGTACCAAGGCAATAATGTTTTACAATTGTACATCCATCCCATTTTTTTTTTCTCACTGCTTTTGGGACGGGTCCAAAACCAAGCATATTGGGGGGGAAAATGCATTAATTTCTTCCAAACTGGGAATTCTATAATGCATGAATTTAGACCTATTTCATACATAATTACTTTCAGAATAGAGTTGGGTAGCATAAATGATTTATATATCTAAGGAATTCAGCCTAAAACCTATCATCTTTGAAATTAAGAAATTTTTCAACTGGACTTTGAGAAACTGTGCCAATTTTCAACATTAGAAACAGGTCTATTCAGGGGCCTGTCCATAAAAGGAAACATCTGACTATCTGTGTGTCCATATATCTGTCCGAAACTCACCATGAATACTTTACGCCAAAGCAGTTAGCAATCTTGTTCTTTCATTCCATTGCACTATAATACTTTTTCTTCTTTTTTCTTTCTTTTTTTTTTTTGGAGGGGGGGGGGATGTTTAATCATAAGCCTCACACATACCTCAGTAGTCTGTTCCTGAAAGGCGTACAAGATACCATCAATCAGCTGTTCCTCCAGTCTCGAGTCAATGTCTGCCGCTCCAAGGTTGGCCATAACTTTCTCGATAGTTTCCATCACCATTTTTCTGTACTGTTCTGCTTCATCCTTCAAGTCATCCACAACTCTACCTGTAATCTCAGCTGCTCCTACTTTGTTGGCGATCTCTACTGTAGTGTCCACAAGCTGGTGAAATAAATTTGAGCGATAAGGATTAGGGTTTATCTTAGCTAACCAAGTTTGAACCTAACTATGTTTTATTCAATCTTTGCGGATTTAGACAAATTGTTGAACCCTAGCCATATCCTGATTGCAAAGATGAATTAGGATTGCCTGATCCCTACTTTAAGCCATCACCACACAATGACTCTGTTTGACTCCCTACAAGGTAATTGCTTTGGAAACTATTGTGGAAAATGAAGAAATTGCTTATTACAAGCAATTTCTTCATTTCTCACAATGTTTTCTACACAGAAAGATCAAAAAGGTAAAAATTTCCTTCATTTGATATTGTCATCTGTAGCTTCTTTGAATTTCAACCAGTCTAAATTTTTATTGTTTGGTAATGGGTTAAGGTAAAGCCTGGGTAATGCACTTCCGGTATTATCGTTATATTTCGACTTGTTCCGTGACATCCGTAAGTTCGAGCAATTTTAAAGTACCGTTAGATGCAATGACATCCAAAAGTTCGAGCATTTTTAAAGTACCGTTAGATGCAATATCGTCTGTTTTCGTTACAACAGAAATAGTTGAGCGTGCTCAGATTTCCGGGAATATTTTAATCAATTTTTGTGTTTCTGAATTGTATGAAGAATCGGCAAAAAACCCAACGAAAGTCAAAAATTCAAAATTTGAGAGCAATGAAAATTACTTCCCTTTAAAATTGTCGTAGAATCGTTTAAAATCGTCGATTTGCAACATACAGATTTCGTTTTATAACTGATTACCCAGGCCTTACCTTAAACATGCAAAATATCTGTATATCTTAATTCAACCCTTTGCAGGGCTTCCCCTGGCAATTTCAGACTTGGCGCCAGCAAAATTGCCAATTGAAATTTTTTGGGGCCAATTGGAGCCAGTCGTTGCCAGTAGAGGAGCCAATGGGAAAAGAAGAAAAACATATAGCCCCCCCCCCCCCTTAAAAAAAGCACCCCAACATTATAGCCTGTAAAAATGCATAATTATCATCACAATTAGGTAATATGTCATGATGTTTATGACTTTTTATTGACATCAATATAGAAATCAAGATCAGTAGCATAAATTCTATAATTTGGGTTGATTGGATGCGGTTCCCTCTGATTTACAATGATTATACGGAACGTCACTCACCCCACCCAGTTGTCAATGCGCCCCCCCCCCCCCCTCCCCAAACCACGTGCGCACACACACACACATGTATACAGATTGAAATGCGTGCAGAAATTACATGAGTTATTTTAGGTAAATCGGAGAATCTTAAAGTCAACCTTTTTTCGGCATGCCTTCCGACTAGAACTAGTACATTTTTCAGAACGAATACACGAGGACCTAAAATACGATGTAAATCATTAATTCGTGACGAAACTTAAAACTTCACAAGCTTTAATAGAATCTACAGATAAGATTTAAAGAAATCTGACTCGGAAAATTCCATGTGAAAACAAGGAATGAAAGTGAATCTTTTTTGTTCACAAAAAATTCGATCTGCGATACGATGCTCGGACTCGTAGCCTGAATCGGATTCTGACAAAAACTTTACCTCGTGTTCTATATCCATTGGTTAAAAAGAAAATCTTTTCAAATGTGATAGAAACAAATTCCATTGTGTAATTGATTTGCGAAAGTTTACACGAAATACAAACCGTTTGGGGGTTAAAACATCGTAACGATACGGCGTTTTAGTCACTCGTTATTTATATGACGTCACTACCCCGAGATCAAATAAATGCCGCCGACACATCTGGCCCATTTGTTCCAGTCTTGACAAAAATGTGTTGTCTTTATAAGGGAATATGTGTAAAGGATTTAGAATACAATTTGTCGGATTTAGGCCGAAATTAAGCTCCAGGTAAACGCACCGGAAAAAATTTCCAGTGACTAAAGTTTTCTTCCTCGGCAAGCCACGCGACCAAGACATTTTCACGCATATTGAAACAGTTATTTTGAAGGTGTCATAATCATATGGACAAACTGCTATCTCGGATAATTGGTTACCGATTATCGATTTTTGTTAATCAATGACTGACCAGCACCGATACACGCGACTGTCATAGCTTTTGAGACTCAACCCTTTACCTGAAATCTTGTGTCAGAATACGGCGCAAATAAGTTGTCGCCAATAAAATCGCCAACTGGCAAATTTTGTCGCCAGAATTTTTATTTTGTCGCAATTGGCGCCAGTGGCGATCAACAGCGGGAGCCCTGCCTTTGTTGTGGGTAATGTTGTGGGTACTCATTGGAATCCTCTCATCGGGACCATAGGGTTTGTTGAACATATAATAAAATAATACATATAGAAAAGCCTCTACCCCCTCTTAACTGTAGCTTTGCATACCTGTCTATAATTTCTTCTATCAAATGTATGGAATTTTACACTTTTTGGTGTTTTAGTATAGAAAACATTGTGGGAAATGGAGAATTTGCTTTTCTCAAGCAATTTCTCCATTTTTCACAATATTTTCCAAAGCCATTTTCTTGTGAGGAGTCAAAGAGTCTTGTCTAAATTTAAAGCCAATGCTCTTTTAATTTTGGGGGTATTTTTGTGTAGAAAACATTGTGGTAAATGAAGAAATTGCTTGTCACAAGCAATTTCTTCATTTTCCACAATGTTTTCCAAAGCCATTTTCTTGTAGGGAGTCAAAAAGAGCAACTTATCTATAGCTCTACATACCTGTCTATAATTTCTCCTATCAAGAGCCATCCTCTGGTTCCAGAAGTGTTTGAAGAACGGAGGTAAAATTTCATCCTTGATATACTGAGGTTCCACACCATCAGTAGCGCAGCACTGCTTCACCACCTTTAATACGATTTTCTTCATTTCCTCATCAGGAGATTGAAACTCTCGAATCAGAATCAACATCACTTCCCTTGTATAGTAGTTCGCGTACTCGGCATCCATCAGCGGGATCAAATAACCAATGGCTTTCAAGAAAGCTGCCAGACCCTGTGATAAAAGAAGTTGATGTAAGAAATGAATGGCAATTGAATTGACTGATTGATTGATTGTGATTGATTGATTGATTGATCAATTGATTGTTTGATTTGGGTTTAACACCTCTTTCTACTACTATGGTCATACAACCAGGGCTAGTGCACCTGACCATAGATACCTGTCATTTCTCATAGCTTTACTACTACAAAATCCTGACTAAGCCTCTAGCTGGTCGTCCACAAAGCTTTATGATTATCCAACCAACAATGTTTGAGCTGGTGTGTATACATATGTCTTTATAAACAAACTAGAGATGTACATGTATACGCCCACCCCATTGAAGTAAATTATGCTCAACCCTTTCCAAAACAATAAAATTTTAGGGTCATCCAAGTTTAATGTTGCTGCAGACAAAAAAGGAAGGTTGATAAAGATAAATTTGCGTAAAATACTGCAAAGAAAATATTGAGGCAAAAGGAGAAACTGCTGGTTATCATTAGTTTCTTCTTTTGTCTCAATTTTTTTTTTCCAAGTCTTACCAATTAGGGACGTCAAAAGCAGGTCTTGTTTGGGAAAGGGTTAACACAAGTCTGGTATACGTAGACTCTTTTAGAGTGGCAGTTTTATGCTTTGAACAATTTCACTGGAAATGTGATCAACAAGACTAGTTTGTGAAACACTAATACCATAAATTGGCTATTTATGGAGAAAAGGTCAATGTTAAGTTTTCACGTTAAGTTTTCGGAATAACAGCCAGACAGATGGAAAGACAGATGAGATGAACATGAGTAAATTAATATGCCCCCAATCTTTCAATATGGGACATAAACATAAATTGCGACTTGTACCTTTCCTCTGTGTTGTCTGATACCCTTCCAGAGAGGTTTGAGGACGCTGTCAAATGATTCAATACCGTATGGTGTCGCAGCTTCTGCTAGAGCAGCCAAAGCCAGGGCGGTGATTGTTCGTACTTTCTGCTGCTCATCTACCAAACCTATAGAGAAAATAGAAAAGTCATATAAAGATAATAGTCTACTGTCTAGCAGCTTTTGAACTTAAACTTGTTCCTTGACCCATTACCATACAGCAAAATTTTAGTGAGGCCAAAATTCAAAGATGAGGCAGACAACAATTTAACATGAATAAAATTGTACATTTTGGGGTCTTTCTGGGTAGTAAACACTGTGGGAATTTTTTGTTGCAAGCAATGTCTTAATTTTCCCAATGTTTTCAAAAGTCTTTATCTTGTAGGGCGTTAAAGGGCATCACTGTTTTGGAATAATTTGTAATCCTTGTTTATTGATGCCTCGAATATAGAAATATTATGGTAAACAAACAAACAGCAGTTTCTTCCTTTTTCTTAACATTTTCTTGGCTATTACATACACATTCCTTTTTCTTAACTTTTTCTTGATCATTACATGCTCAGTTTTGGTCTTAGTAAGATTGATTTGTCAAATGCAACGCTCTTGAATTTGGACACATTTACTGTTTTACCTAATTTTAAAGTGATAAATAGCACTGAATCTTTAAGTTTTGAGCAATAGGCTAATTTCTCTGAAATATGTGACAGAGCAACAGATCAGAGGGGTGAAGGCATTTTAACCCTTTCCCAAACGGCAAATTTTTAGGGAGATCCACTTCAAAAACTGCCACAAATGACAAAATGGATGTTATTAAAGATAGGAATTGTGTAAAATATTACACAGAAAACATTGAGACAAAAGGAGAAACTGCTGGTTATCAGCAGTTTCTCCTTTTGTCTCAATGTTTTCCCAAGCCTTTACTAATAGGGACGTCAAAAGCAGGTCTTGTTTGGGAAAGGGTTAAATTTATTATTTTAAATCCACACCCTATATTGTGGGTACTCATTTGTATCATCTCAAAGAGGATATATATCCAATGTGTACCCACAACATATCGTTTGATTAATATGTAGTGAAATATTTCATTTTGAAAAGCCATCATCCCCTCTCATCTATAGCTCTCTCATATGACAATTTGCCATGTCAATGTCCAGTGTTCTCCCCAGCCCAATAAGCTGCATCGGCCCCACTACAGCTTCATGTAAATTAGGGCAATGCCACTACAGCTTCAAAATTACCCCTACAGCTTAATGTCTTCAAATTGGTCACCAATTAGAGACATTTAGAGGTATTTCATGTCAAAAACTGATAAATAATGCATTCTTATAAATTAAAATGTAATAATTCTGTGTTTCTTCTTTTCCTATAATGTTTTTATTCACAATTATTTGCATGAACACATTGCATTTCAAGGTTTCAAATAGATGTACCTGTCCTATAATTTGCCACTATGGCTTCAAAATATTCTGCGGAGAACCCTGATGCCTACAGTTCTGCCAAACTTTAAACCTTTCCCAAATGAAATTTTTTTAGGGTGGTCTAATTGTAAAGATCCTGCAGATGGCAAAATAGATGTTGATAAAGATAAGATAAGCACAAAATATAGTGCAGAAAATATTGAGGCAAAAGGAGAAAATACTGATTATCAGCATTTGATTATCAGCATTTTCTTCTTTTGCCTCATTGTTTTCCCGAGCCTATTATCTCATGGACGTAAAAACCAGGTCTTGTTTGGGAAAAGGTTAAAGGGATAAATAGTACTGAATTCTTAAGTTTTCAGCATTAGGCTAATTTCTCTAACATTTTTGTTGACTTACCATGTTCAATGATTTCCACAAGAGATTTCAGGTGAGGCAATATAGCACATCCCATCAGTATAGCAATCTGTTGTACGATCTTGATACCGGTATGTCTGGCCTGCCAGGATTTCTTACTCTTACATACAGCCTTCAGAAACGGAAGCAGGGCGGGAATACCCAGGGCCGAGGCTACCACAGCGAAGGCTCGGGCCGTTGTGTTACGTACGTATTCATCCATGTTGTCTATATCGGGTCTCATTGTGGAAATCATTGTGGCCAAACCAGCAGCCTAAAGAAAGGAGATACATGTCATTGCTTTTCAACAAAAACATTGTAACTGCAGCTTGTTTCAAGGGTTTTGTTGAAAACCATCGATGAATTGGTAAAATCTATCAATGAACAATCAGGGTCTACGCTACAACAGCGAAGGTTTGAGGCGTCATGTTACAGACATACTCATCCATGTTGTCAATATCCGGCCTCATTGTGGAGATCATCGTGGCCAAACCAGCAGCCTAAAATATTGCGACAACTTTTTCACAATTTGAACTTAAATAAATCATTGTTAGACATGTCATTATGCATCTGCAAATACTTCATTTTTTTCAGCCCATGTCAAGAAAATAGCAGTTGTTTGACAATAAATCTCAACTTACACCTGATTTGACATTTATGACATAAACTATCTAACATTTTATTTCAAGAACACATAAAAAACTTTAAGAGCATTCCTCTGCTTAAAATGTCCCCAGAAAATTTGATTGTGAGAAATATTAATTGAATGGGGTACAACAACATTTTAAAAAGTATTTCAGTCATACAGTGGCTGGAGCACCTAATAATGGATTCCTTTTTCTCACCAGTAATAACTTTATATCAGAACAAGGCTTGTAAAAATCTTTCAAAATTTGGAAAGGTTGAACGTTTCATACCTTTGCCAAGTTAGAGATGATTTCTCTGCCTTCAACTCGAGCATAGTAATCTTCATCAATCAAGAGAGGCTCAATCACCACCAGGATTTTGTGTACATACGGACGGACAAGATCATCCAACTTGTACAGGATTCTGCCGATGGTAATGTCGTTAAGAGAGAAGCCTTCAGAAAATATTAAAGCAAAAGAAGAAAATGCTAATTATCAGCATTTTCTCCTTTTGCCTTAATATTTTCCATGATCTATTGCCCACAAATCCATTCTTTATCCACATTCATGTTGTGGTCGGCAGAAGCTTTTGAATATAGACCATCCTTAAATTTCATCGATTGGGAAAGAGATAGTAATGTGATTATGTGAGACTGAAGATTTTATACCTTTGCCAAGTTAGAGATGATTTCTCTGCCTTCAACTCGAGCATAGTAATCTTCATCAATCAGGAGGGGCTCGATTACCACGAGGATTTTGTGTACATACGGACGGACAAGATCATCCAACTTGTACAGGATTCTGTCAATGACTTTGACCAGCAGATGCCGCTCCTGGTCCTCGAGTGTGGGGGACATCAGTAACGGGAGGATTTGATTAAATAGAGGACCTGCACCAAACTCTCGTGCTTTATCTGTCACTTGACGTAGGGCAGCCTGCAAGGGATAATTGACAGATAATATATAACTAGAAATCTATCACTGAAGGTGATAAAAATACCCCCGCCACCACCTTTGTTCGGACAAGCGTGTTTGTTGAATGAGGAGCCATACTCAGAAATTGTCAATCCGATTTTCTTGAAATTTGGTCCAATCAGGGGCCATAACTCAGAAAGTATCGGTGTGATTTCCATGAATTTTGCATCTTGCATATATACAGGTCCTAATGCATACCTGTGCCAAGTATGAAACAAATCGTTCAGTAACTATAGGAGGAATTGTCCGGAAAAGCATTTTTGTCAAATCAGGGGCAATAAATCAGAGTGTTGGTCTGATTTTCATGAAATGTGTGTCTTGCACATCTACAGAAGTTAATGCACACCTGTGCCAAGTATGAAGCAAATCGGACAGTAACTAAAGGAGGAGTTATCTGGACAAGCATTTTTTTGTCAAATCAGGGGCCATAACTCAGAAAGTATCGGTCCGATTTTCAAGAAATTTGCGTCTTGCAAATCTACAGGTCCTAGTGCACACCTGTGCCAAGTATGAAGCAAATCGGACTGTAACTGTAGGAGAAGTTGGCCGGACAAGCATTTTTGGGTCAAATCAGGGGCCATAACTCAAAAAGTATCAGTCCGATTTCCGTAAAATTTGCGTCTTGCACATCTACAGGTGACAATGAACACTTGTGCCAAGTATGAACTAAATCGGTCCACAAGTGTAGGAGGAGTTATCCGGACAAGCATTTTTTGGTCAAATCAGGGGCCATAACTCAGAAAGTATCATTCCGATTTTCGTGAAATTTGCGTCTTGCAAATCTACAGGTCCTAATGCACACCTGTGCCAAGTATGAAGCAAATCGGACAGTAACTGTAGGAGGAGTTGGCCGGACAAGCATTTTTGGGTCAAATCAGGGGTCAAACTAGAAATCTATCACTGAAGGTGATAAAAATACCCCCGCCACCACTTTTGTTCGGACAAGCATTTTTGTTGAATCAAGAGCCATAAGTCAGATATTGTCAATCCGATTTTCTTAAAATTTGATCAAATCAGGGGCCATAACTCAGAAAGTAATGGTCAGATTTTCGTGAAATTTACGTCTTGCACATCTACAGGTCCTAATGCACACTTGTGCCAAGTATGAAGCAAATCAGACAGTAACTGTAGGAGGAGTTATCCGGACAAGCATTTTTTGTGAAACAAGAGCTGTCACTGTAAGATGACAATGCCCCCGACACCGCTTTGATTTTAAATTATGGCCAATCTATGTTCAAGGTCAAGGTCATCCAGGGGTCAAGGTCACCAAAGTATGTGCCTACAGAAAGGTAATGTACCAAGGAATGTTGTGGTAAAGTATGAAGCGAATATGTTAAGTAATAAGGAAGTTATGGCCAATGTTAAAGTTTTTGGACGGAATGACGGACGGACAGACAGACGGACGGACGGACGGACAGACGGACGGACGGACGGACAAGTCAAATTTATGATGCCTCCCTATCGGGGGCATAATAAGGGGCCATAACTCAGAAAGTAATGGTCAGATTTTCGAGAAATTTACGTCTTGCACATCTACAGGTCCTAATGCACACCTGTGCCAAGTATGAAGCAAATCAGACAGTAACTGTAGGAGGAGTTATCCGGACAAGCATTTTTTGGTCAAATAAGGGGCCATAACTCAGAAAGTAATGGTCAGATTTTCGTGAAATTTGCGTCTTGCACATCTACAGGTCATAATGCACACCTGTGCCAAGTATGAAGCAAATCGGACAGTAACTGTAGGAGGAGTTGTCCGGACAAGCATTTTTTGGTCAAATCAGTGGCCATAACTCCAAAAGTATCGGTCTGATTTTCGTGAAATTTGCGTCTTGCACATCTACAGGTCCTAATGCACACCTGTGCCAAGTATGAAGCAAATCAGACAGTAACTGTTGGAGGAGTTGTCCGGACAAGCATTTTTGGGTCAAATCAGGGGCCATAACTCAGAAAGTAATGGCCGGATTTTCGTGAAATTTGCGTCTTGCACATCTACAGGTCCTAATGCACACCTGTGCCAAGTATGAAGCAAATCGGACAGTAACTGTAGGAGGAGTTGTCCGGACAAGCATTTTTTGGTCAAATCAGGGGCCATAACTCAGAAAGTAATGGTCAGATTTTCGTGAAATTTGTGTCTTGCACATCTACAGGTCCTAATGCACACCTGTGCCAAGTATGAAGCAAATCGGACAGTAACTGTAGGAGGAGTTGTCCGGACAAGCATTTTTGGGTCAAATCAGGGGCCGTAACTCAAAAAGTATCGGTCCGATTTTCGTGAAATTTGCGTCTTGCACATCTACAGGTCCTAATGCACACCTGTGCCAAGTATGAAGCAAATCAGACAGTAACTGTAGGAGGAGTTGTCCGGACAAGCATTTTTGGGTCAAATCAGGGGCCATAACTCAGAAAGTAATGGCCGGATTTTCGTGAAATTTGCGTCTTGCGCATCTACAGGTCCTAATGCACACTTGTACCAAGTATGAAGCAAATCGGACAGTGACTGTAGGAGGAGTTGTCCGGACAAGCATTTTTGGGTCAAATCAGGGGCCATAACTCAGAAAGTAATGGTCGGATTTTCGTGAAATTTGCGTCTTGCACATCTACAGGTCCTAATGCACACCTGTGCCAAGTATGAAGTAAATCGGACAGTAACTGTAGGAGAAGTTGTCCAGACAAGCATTTTTGGGTCAAATCAGGGGCCATAACTCAAAAAGTATCGGTCCAATTTCCTTGAAATTTGCGTCTTGCACATCTACAGGTCACAATGAACACTTGTGCCAAGTATGAACTAAATCGGTCCACAAGTGTAGGAGGAGTTGTCCGGACAAAGTTTTGGAGACAGACCAACCATCCAACCAACCATCCAACCAACCAACCAACCAACCACTGGACCGACAGGCTGATTCCAGTATACCCCCTTCAAACTTCGTTTGCGGGGGTATAATCAGGGGCCATAACTCAAAAAGTATCAGTCCGATTTCCGTAAAAATTGCGTCTTGCACATCTACAGGTGACAATGAACACTTGTGCCAAGTATGAACTAAATCGGTCCACAAGTGTGGGAGGAGTTATCCGGACAAGCATTTTTTGGTCAAATCAGGGGCCATAACTCAGAAAGTATCATTCCGATTTTCGTGAAATTTGCGTCTTGCAAATCTACAGGTCCTAATGCACACCTGTGCCAAGTATGAAGCAAATTGGACAGTAACTGTAGGAGAAGTTGGCCGGACAAGCATTTTTGGGTCAAATCAGGGGCCATAACTCAACAAGAGGCCTAGAGGGCCTTATCGGTCACCTGAATCAAATGAGCAGACACAGTTAAGGAAAATGTTAAAAGTTAACTAATAGCGCACCCCCCAGCACCACCATTTCTTGACAGTTTTTTTTCTCTTATACAAACTTATTTAAAGACTCAAATACCAAATGTGAAGTCAATCCAACAATAGAACATTTCTTAATATGTACCCTATTTACCCCCTTTTGGCCCCTTTTGGGGCCTCAAAGGGAGATAACTCCATGATTTGTATAAATCTGAAGCGGCTTCCCAATGGGATGCTTCCTGCCAAGTTTGGTAGAAATCTGTCTCAAAAAAATGTAGAAAATGTTCAAAGTTTAGTAATAATGCGAACCCCTCCCATCCCCAATCCCCAGCACGACCATTTATTGACAGATTTTTTCTCTTGTACAAACTTTGTAGTCCTTGCCCTAAAGACTTTAACTTCCAAATGTGTATTCAATGCAACAGCCGGTTCATGAGTAGAAGATTTTTTAAGATGTACCCTATTAACCCCCTTTTTGGCCCTTTATGGGACCTCAAAGGGAGATAACTCCATGATTTGTACAAAATCTGAAGCGGCTTTCTATTTTAGGATGCTTCCTGCCAAGTTTGGTTGAAATCCGTCCAATGGTTCTTAATAAGAAGTCGAAAATGTTAAGTTAACTAATAATGCGACCCCCCTCACATCCCCCATCCCCAGCACGGCCATTTCTGGACGGATTTTTTTCTCTTGTACAAACTTTGTTGTCCTTACCCTAAAGACTCTAAATACCAAATGTGAATCCAATCCAACAGCCGGTTCATGAGAAGAAGATTTTTTAAGATGTACCCTAATTAACCTCTTTTAGGCCCCTTATGGGGCCCCAAAGGGAGATAACTCCATGATTTGTACAAATCTGAAGCGGCTTCCCATGGGGATGCTCCCTGCCAAGTTTGGTTGTAATCCGTCCAATGGTTCTCAAGAAGAAGTCAAAAATGTTAAGTTAACTAATAACGCGACCCCCCCCTCACATCCCCCATCCCCAGCACGGCCATTTCTGGACGGATTTTTTTCTCTTGTACAAACTTTGTTGTCCTTGCCCTAAAGACTCTAAATTCCAAATGTGAATCCAATCCAACAGCCGGTTCATGAGAAGAAGATTTTTTAAGATGTACCCTATTTAACCCCTTTTAGGCCCCTTATGGGGCCCCAAAGGGAGATAACTCCATGATTCATACAAATCTGAAGCGGCTTCCCATGGGGATGCTCCCTGCCAAATTTGGTTGTAATCCGTCCAGTGGTTCTCAAGAAGAAGTCGAAAATGTTAAAAGTTAACGGACGACGGACGACGGACGACGCACGATGACAGACAAAACACGGTCGCAATAGGTCACCATGACCTTCCGTCAGGTGACCTAAAAAGTATCGGTCCGATTTCCGTGAAATTTGCGTCTTGCAAATCTACAGGTCCTAATGCACACCTGTGCCAAGTATGAAGCAAATCGGACAGTAACTGTAGGAGGAGTTGGCCGGACAAGCATTTTTGGGTCAAATCAGGGGCCATAACTCAAAAAGTATCGGTCCGATTTCCGTGAAATTTGCGTCTTGCACATCTACAGGTGACAATGAACACTTGTGCCAAGTATGAACTAAATCGGTCCACAAGTGTAGGAGGAGTTATCCGGACAAGCATTTTTTGGTCAAATCAGGGGCCATAACTCAGAAAGTATCGGTCTGATTTTCGTGAAATTTGCGTCTTGCACATCTACAGGTCACAATGAACACTTGTGCCAAGTATGAACTAAATCGGTCAACAAGTGTAGGAGGAGTTGTCCGGACAAAGTTTTGGAGACAGACAAACAGACAGACAAACCACCCAACCAACCACTGGACCGACAGGCTGATTCCAGTATACCCCCTCCAAACTTCGTTTGCGGGGGTATAATCAAGCATCACTTTACCAAACAAAAATTGAGACCATGTAAACTTGAAAGCTATTACAGGACACAATTGTTATTTGAAGTTCCTTCCGAGTAGGACTTTTCTCAAAGTTCATATTTCTTATTAAAAAGATGCAGGGTTGCATCTAGAAATTTGCAAATTGGGGGGAAATGCCCCCCATAATTTCTGAAATTGGGGGGCAATGACCAAAATATGGGGCAGCTGCGAATCCAGGATTTCTTTGAGGGGGGTTCGTTTTTACAAAAAGGGGGTTCGTTTTACAAGTATTACACACATTTGACTGAATTTCTACATGAAAATGGAAGAATCAGGCTACAGAGGGGGGTTCGTTTGAACCCCCCGAACCCCCTCTGGATCCGCCACTGTGGGGCATATATAAAATGACTACTCTTTGGTCATTTTATGTAGTTTGAATGTATTTGATGCTTAATTCAATGAATTATGAAGTAAACCGTGACAAAGGTCATCTTAACTAGTCAAATAACAATACATTACCTTTCCAGCTATGAAATAGATGCCAATCAAATTTTTATACAGGGGCTCATTTATATCCATCCAGTTAAGTCTTTCACCAACTTTGATTTAAATGTATCGTCGAAGCAGTAACTCTTACAGTCAACAAGGTAAAATGATGCAAAACTTTCCAACTTTATGCCTTTCAAATGCACTCGTTTTTTAGTATTTTGATTGTCAAAATTAAATGATTACATTCACATGTGGTTTACTACCTATCTATCCACGAGCAGTTGCATGACAAGCCTGTTTGAGCGAGTACAGTCCAAAACATTTTCTAAATTAATCTGTCACATTGTAAACAGTCGCCATTTGCAATTTTGAGTGACGTCATCATTGAAGTGTTTTTGATCAAAGTGTCCAGAGTATTTCAGGACTGTTAAATAGATCGCTTCTGTATTTGTGGTTCAATGTTTGTGCACATTTACTTCTCTCTTACTGGTTATCTCGATGAAAGTGGTACTTAAAAAACAAATCTGCTTTCATGGACTTTTTTCTGATCGATTATAGAAGTAAGGCGGAAGGATTTTGACATCAAGATCATTCAAGATTTCTTTTATTTGCTTGTGAAATTATAATTTCTATCGGATTAGTTCACCGAGATTGTATTGATAGTCATTTTTATATGGAATGATTTTTATTTCATGTACCAACTGATTTTGTTTTCCCTCACCTTCTGTCTGTTTACGGCCATGGGAAAGTTGTTATGCGGGAATTTACTATCAACTGAATTTGTTATTTGATTTGATAACCTCTTTTCCTGGCACGATGTGATTGGTCATTTAGAGTATTGGCCATTTAGACTGAGTATCGTCAGGATTTGAAGGATATTATTCAAAAAGCATTTTTTTTCTAAACAAAGGACATTAAGTAAATCAAAGCCAAAAATATTTAAATGTGGCTGAAATTGCAGCAACTAAATGAGTTTATCGACGTAAATAGATGCCAGAAATGCGATTTTTATGGGAAAGTACTATCAAATGACGTCATTGGAATGCAGTTTGTCAAAGCGCGTGCATTAATCGCGGGCCTTTTTCGTAGTAATTTAGCCATATTTGGAACCAATAATCATCTATCTAGGTCAAATAGGCGGAGTCAGTTTGGCCACGGCGGGTGCAGAATCGTGTTTTCTTCTGATTGGCAGCATGTTTTTGTTATCCTGCATCCTGGTGAATAATCAAGTACTACCTGATTTTTGTTTATTGAAAGACCTAGTTCTTCCAGTTTAACCCGTTTCCAAATGATTGTTGGCATCAGAAATGCATATTCTTTTGCCAGGGTTTTTGTCGGTTTTTTTGCGGGATTTGCACGTTGCAATTTTCCAAATAGGGGGGCATTTATGAAAATTCGCGGCAATCCCGCAATGCCGCGCTCTAGATGCAACCCTGAAGATGCAAGTTTTTTCAGTTTTGACAAAAGATTTCACTAGAGTGCTATAATTTTCTGAATTTTGGATGCAAGTGTTGACTTTTACTACCTACACAGAGCTAGAGAAGAGGAGGACAATGTTTTCAAAATCCCTTTTCATTACAGGTGTCAAAAAGTGCCATTGAGTGTGAATGGGTTGATTACCAACCTTTCTCATGGGTGGGGTACCATTCTTAATCTTCAGGAGAAGTTTCATGATCTTTCTCTCTTTCTGTTCCTCCGGTGACAGAGTCTCCTCGTCCACATCCACCAACAACTTGTCAAAATACTGCATGTCATCTGGCTTCATCATGGGCAGATTACCTGCAACATACAGAATGGTTAGATCAACACTCTTGTAATGGTGGATTCTTCGTAACAAAAATTAAAGCTGATTTAAAAGTAATTATATGCTTCAATGGTTTTCTAAATATATCGACGAAAATGTCTGTCATATATTGATATGAGAAGCACATGCTGAATACACATGCAGAAGTCACAATGCTTACGAACTATAGACTCTGCTTGACAGTGAACGATTGCAGGCGGGTATTGATCATTTGCGTTACAACTACATGTATTTGTTGCATATCTGTTAGGTTTAGATGAAATTTTAATACCAAAACATGTTCTGCATTTCCTTTATCAAAATTCAAAACACGATGTAAAGAGTTATCCTATATACCTTTAAAATTACTCAGCAATCAATCCGATTGGACAATACATACGTCTTGTCCAATCAGATGGCTTTTATTATAATTTAGATTAAAAGACAATTGATTTAAATTGCTGGTGCATATAGCCCCCAGATCTTGGTTCATGTATTCTATATCATATTGAGATGCCTGTTTCAGTGTTTTCTATTTACCTTTATCCTGTATCAATGCTTTCTATTATATATTAGATCGTTGGTGTAAATATAAAACCATGTATGTCAATTTTGGGGATTTTCAAAGTATAACCTTGCATATCCAGTTAAGACAATTCGTGCAGGTTTTTGGGTAATTTTACTAATCAATATTAACAACAAATTTTATGTGAACAATATGTTTGAATTATTGAATTACAAATAAAATCTTTCAGTTTTCGAAAAGTTAATGTTATTTTCTTCCTGTTTAAAACCTTCCATAAATTCAATTGAGACACAAGGTTTTGCATTAACACCAATGATGTAGTATAACATATACATTACCTTTAGGTTGCATGTCAACAACTGAAGTTTTTTGGTCGGGTGTCTGCATTCTGAATCCTTGTGGAGTGCCTGCCATGGGTGTAGGAGTGGCAATCAACTTTCTAGCTGGTGTACGGATAGGAACATAACCTGTCGGGGGTTGTAAAACCTGCACAGAGAAATAAACAAACAAGGTTATCAGCATTGTAACCGAGTAGAACAATCATTTAACCCATAATCAGACGACAAAATTTTAGACAGGTCTAAATCCAGAGATGTTTCAGACAGCAATTCTAAATAAATGAAATTTTACTATTTTTGTCTTATTTGGTAGAAAACATTGTGGAAGATGAAGAAATTACTTTTGACATGGAAAATGAAGAAATTGCTTGTCACAAGTATTTTCTTCATTTCCCATGATGTTTTCCAAAGCCATTTTCCGATGGAAGTCAAAGAGGCATTGTGAGGGAATCAGTTGAAAGTTATTTCTTTGTTTTGAAAGACTTCCATTTGAAAGATTAAAATCCATCTTTTTTCATGATAAGCTTTCTGCTATTGCACACATCACCATTGCAATAGCCGTCGTACATGTAGGAATCAATCTGCTTGGTATAAATCTATCAAAGAAGGCAGTATATACACTGATCAGCCTGCATATACACGTAGACTCATCTTATGCTATCTGCTTGTCTTTAAACAGTAATGAAACAGTATGTAACATTTATCATAAATGTTTTCACTCACCCAGGGCTACAGATAAGTGGGTGTGAAAACATTCTAACTTCATTATTTCAATTTCAAACCCTATGTTGTGGGTACTCATTGGAATCGTCTCAACAAGACAATTCCAATGAGTACCCACAACATAGGGTTTGATGAACATTTAATGAAATATTGCATTTTGAAAAGCCATCACTCCCTGTCACCAGTAACTCTTCTCACCTTATAACCAGGAGGAAACATTGTATCTAATTCTTCATCACTGAGTGGTCTATTTCTCTCATCTATCTCTCTCTGCCATGTGTAGGCCTGTAACTGTTCTGGGGTCATCGACATCAGATGACCGGGGGTGGGCGTCGCCATCGCCATAGCCTTGGCTCCTGTGGGTGTCACTCCACTGGGTGTGAATCCTCCAGGAGTCATTCCACTAGGCGTCATACCACCTGGGGTAAATCCGCTCGGAGTGCTCCCCCCTGGGGTCTGACCCCCACTAGGGGTCATACTGCCAGGGGTCGCATTTCCAGGGGTCATGCTAGGGGTCATCGCACTCGGGGTCATGGAAGGTGTGTTTGCTCCTGGAGTTTCGTCCCATCTTGATCGACGTTTACTGGCAGCTGGAGTGGGCGTGTCCTCTATCAGGTCTCCGCCCCTGTCTGTTTTGGGAGTCTCCGCCCACCCAGCCTGGTGACCTCCAGGGGTCGTGTGTCCAGGAGTCATACCTGGAGTCTCTGTAATAGATAATAATTATTTCTTTATTATTCACATTTGAGACACATCACACCAAAAAAGACCTTCTGTATTATCTTTAAATTTGGAACAGTTTAAAATTTTGTCATTAGGTAATGGGTTAAATGCCCGAGGGACATTGTTTGAGAATATGGCTCAATTAGATTGCAAAATTTATTATTGGCCCATTTCGATTGGGACTATAGCTTAACCCTTTCCCAAACAAGACCTGGTTTTGACGTCCCTAATAGAAAAGGCTTGGGAAACATTGAAACAAAAGAAGAAACTGCTGATAACCAGCAGTTTCTCCTTTTTTCTCAATATTTTCTGTGCCATATTTTACACAAATTCCATCTTTTTAACTTCCATTTTGTCATTTTTGGCAGTTTTTGAACTTGAAGTGGATCACCCTAAAATTTGGCTGTTTGGGAAAGGGTTAAGTCATTATTTGGAACTAGAGCTCTTCTATCTATTACATTTACCCCCGTTCTGTGCCAGCAAATCATGTCTTGTTTACCTAGGCACTGATTGGTCTGTTGTTAATCTGAGGAGTGCTAAATGGTGTAAAGGCTCGGATGGACTACCACAGTTTTTACGATGGTCGGACTAGTCTTTTGGAAATGACTGGCAATAATAGTGTCCATTTAAAGCAAAAGCTATATTGACTCAAACTATAATCCCAATCAAAGTAGGCTTATATTATTTTAGCTACAAGACAAAACCACATACCTGCAGCTTTTGGAGTTTCATCCCATCTGTTTCTGCGTGCACTGGGTGTGACCTGTCCAGGTGTGTCTCTTCCAGGTGTTGTGGCCCCGGGGGTCGCGTGGTTCGGGGTCGACTCCCACATCCTGGTGCTGGCACCGGGGGTGGCTCCAGGAGTCATTGCTCCTTTAGATTTACCCGGGGTCTCATCCCATTTAGCCTGCAAATATACAATACAGTCATAACCTGGAAAAATGTCCATTATAGCATTTGAGAAAGCCATGTTTCCAGATCAGCAAAAAAGAATGTAGGATTTTTAGTGTCAAAACATATATTGTAATTGGTTCCTGCATTTATATTAAAAATCCTCATACAATTGGGACAAAATAATAGAACAAAGTCAATTATGCAATTATGGCCAGTCCAGCCCACCATACTTTAGAGCTCTAATACACCCTTTTGGACTATTCAAAATCCTGAAATGTTTCAGGAGGATTAAGTAGACATATGTAGCATTCATATCTGTTCTCGAGGGAGCAATTTTCTATAGAAATGGACCCATATGCTAACACACATGAATTTGATTATGTATTAAGATTTAACTCTGCTTCTCAACATCAGCTTTAAATATTTCTGCAGAAAAGCGCACTCATTTAGCACCTACATTAGAAGGGGTGGCCACTTCAGCCTGGTCCCATGATGAAGCTTTCTTCTTGGCTGGTTCGTCTCCGCCGGCAGGTAGATCCCAGCGACGTTTCTTCTTCTCTTGAATTTTAGCTTGAGATCCATTCATCACCTTCAGGTCCCCGGACTTGGCTTTGTCTCGCATCTGTTCTCGCAACCCTTTCTGTAAACACAAGTAGAAACAATCAATCAACCTTGGAAGAATTTTATAACTTGAAGCTTCTTTTAATTGGTCTAAAGTCTAAATTTTGCCCCATTGTAAATGATTAAATTAACATAATGTTCAATATTTAGATTATTCTAGCATAAGGGCTTGAAGATAACAACTACCATTTTATCATGCTTAGTACAATGATATAGATCTCAGAGCTCCGGATAAGAGTAAAGACATTTAAGATTTGTTATATCAAATCCAAACCCTTCGTTGTGGGTATTAATTGGAATAGTCTCGACAACGAGACAATTCTAATGAGTATCCACAACATAGGGTTTGATTAACATTTAGAGAAACATTTCTATTTTGAAAAGCCATCACCACACTCTTATCTGTAGCTTTGTGAGTGAAAACAATCAATTAACCTTGAAAGAATTACACAAAACAGTAACGAAACAAGAACTTTGCTGAGCCCACTAATACACCCGCCAGCATACATGACAAACTAAGTCAAATTATCTCCCATGGTTGACCTCAAAGAGCAAAGAAATTGATTTGTTCAAATGTTGATCTCTCATAAATTTTCATCAAAAACTTGTTTTGTCAACTGTAAAAACTTTCAAATTATAGCGCAACCTTTCCCAAACAGCGAAAATTTAGACTTTTCCAATTTAAAAGCTGCTTTGGAGGACAAAATTGGTATAAATTCATATTGAAATTGTCGATATCATGGTTCAGAAAATATTGAGGAAAAAGGAGAAAATGCTGATTATCAGCATTTTCTTCTTTTGCCACAATGTTTTCCAAAGTTTTATCTATTGGGGACTTCAAAACCAAGTTTTATTTGGGAAAGGGTTAACCCTTTTCCAAACAAGACCTGGTTTTAACGTCCCTAATAGAAAAGGTTTGGGAAAACATTGAAACAAAAGAAGAAACTGTTGATAACCAGCAGTTTCTCCTTCTGTCTCAATATTTCCCATGCAATATTTTACACAAATTCTATCTTAAATAACTTCCATTTTGCCATTTGTGGCAGTTTTGAAATGGATCAACCTAAAATTTTGCCGTTTGGGAAAGGGTTAAGTCACACAAATTATCATACACACCTCTTTTACAGCTAGTGCCTTCTCTGTGAGAATTTGTTGATAAGTTCTGGCGGCGGCATCAGGAGTTTTTCCGCCTGTAAGCAGAAAAAAGAAAGGTCACGACACGAAGCCGTGACACAAAAATATACATTAGTAAAAGTTCATGAAAGAAATAGTTTTCCTTAATTTTTAAGCTCTAAGAAAGTTCGAGAAAAAATATTTTACCGTAAATTTTCAGTCAAACACAACATGCAGTTTCAACTTTAAACTTTGAAGATGTATTTTGTGAGGTTTACATATCTTACATAAAACATATTTACATTTTTTTGTAAATGCATAAAAATAACAATATTGAAACATAGAATTAACAAGTTTTTCACTAATTTTCACTTTTGTTTTTTTGTTTTTTTCTTCTTCTGTGCTTTCTTATGCAGGAATTTGGGTGCATTACACCTAGATGCAAGTCAAATTGTTTTGACAAGCCTATTAGTCTACTATCCTCTATTTTCTGTTTTTAGCCCCACCTTTTTTTAAACAATCAGGCCATGTGGTCAAATCAAATAATTTGTTGTCACTACATAAGCAAATGGGGACTATTTAGTCAAACATTCTAAGGTTGATAAAAGGATTTAAATTGATTAATGCGAAGAGTATTGATACATCTTCAAAGTTTATCAAATTCAAGAATAATGGATACATTTTATATTGGAAACTGTCAACTCCATACTTTAACACAGAAGGCTGAAAATGGGAAAAGTGCAATTCAAAAACACAATTGTTTTTTCTTCGTAAATAAATATCTTTTCAAAAGAGGTTTACAATTTCCAAAATTCTTTCAACCCTTGATAAGCAAGATAAACCTACATCAAACAAAACATCTGTGCAGTTCAATCTTTGTCTTTGTTGCATTCATATTAAATGATCAGCATAGCAGGGAAATTTTCAGAATTTTTTGTTTATTTTAGACTTTACATTGCATAAACCCTTTCCATGACCAAAGAGTCAAATTTTGCTAATTATCAATTCATGTAAAATCAATATTGTCATCAGCAACATCCCTAAATTTAGAACTATATTAAATTTCGCCATTTGGGAAAGTGTACCCATTGTTTAGAGCCAAACAATTGCAGCCATGTATGTGAGTGTAGACTGTATAGAGTTGACAGGGCTAGTCATACGTACTTTACCCACTCCAAGTGCAGGACTTCAGCATAATTCTGGAATGACACTAAGTCTTGTATACCCTAAAAAATGGTCTAGAATTACTGTAGAGCTTTAAACACACACTCAACTCTCACTCTAAATCTCTCACTCTCATTGTGCTGCCCTTTGTTTTGTTTTTGTATACTTGAATGCTTTAAAATTTTAATTTGGATGTACTATCCAATGCTTCATTCCTATGCAATAATACTGTATCCATTTAGTATGTTTCTATTTCTGCAGAAGTTAGTTCTTTGGAAATCAATTTGTGGAACAAGATGTGTTTGTGAAACACTAATGCCCCTGACGGAACTAATGTGTTCGCGTTAAGTTTTTACGTTAAGTTTTTTCACTAAGTTTCTGACAGACAGATGGATGGACAGACAGAAAATTGTAAAACAATATGCCCCCCCCCCCATCTTTCGATATGGGGGCATAAAAAATAACTTAAAGTTTCATTCCTCAATCAACTTTCTGTTGTTCAATTATCTAAACAAATTTCATTTACATTCTTATCTGCTTTGAAAATATTAACATCAGTCCCAATTTACGTGAAAATTTGATTAAATCTCCTAATTAATAGAATTGTGTAAAAAGTTGAAGCGTTGACATCGGGGTGCTGAAGCCTGATTTGGTCCTCGTCGCTAGAAAGGAAACGGATATAAATTAGTCTCGAGTTTTTAAAAAGTCTACAGTACATATAAACATATTGATAAAGACAAGAGCACACAATATTTTGCCAAAGAGACACCTAGAAAACATTTCATGCCTAAATATATATCAGTATTACCAATTTTACATTATACCCATAAATGATTTGAGTGAAACTTTTTTGGGTGTGAAAACGATAAATATACATGTATTTACGACAGACTCACTCTCGATAAATCAACCCTTTCCCAAACATGACCTGGTTTTGACATTTCCAACACAGAAAGCTTGATATATAACATTTAAGCAAAAGAATGCAGGTACTCAGCATTTTCTTGTACTGTCTCAATATTTTCTGTGCTATTATGTATACAAACCCTATATTCATCAAGATTCATCTTAACATATACAGCAGCTTTCAAATGGCAACAAGCCAATTATTGCTGTTTGGGAAAGGTTAAAATGTTATTTTGAGACAATCCTCCAATTTCCACAGATATAAACCTTCATTCTATCTCTCAATAAACTTTCTTTTTCTCTCTCACTCTCTCATCACTCTATCTACACACACTAAGGGCACAGAGCAATAGACAAGAGGACCCTGAGGGCCCTAAATCGCTCACCTGAGTAATGTTTCAATAATGCCAAATAACTTTGCATATGTTACGCATTGTGGTCCCAGAGAAGAATTTGGCCATGTAATTTAGGAAGAGATGTCGTTTACAAAAATTGATGAGTTTTATGACATTTCCCATTTTCTGATGCCACAGCAACCAGAGTTTTTCATGGATTTCAATTCTTTTAGAAATTTTCATAAGGGGCCACCCAAGGAACATTTCTGCCAAATTTGGTTGATTTTAACCCAGAAGTTAAGGAGGAGATGTCGTTTAAAGAAGTTGTTAAGTTTTTGTGAAATTTTCCATTTTCCGATGCCACGGCAACCAGAGTTTTTCATTGATTTCAATTCTTTTAGCAATTCTTATAAGGGACTACCCAAGGAACATTTCTGCCAAGTTTGGTTGATTTTAACCCAGATGTTAAGGAGGAGATGTTGTTTAAAGAAGTTAAGTTTTTGTGAAATTTACCATTTTCCGATGCCACGGCAACCAGAGTTTTTCATGGATTTCAATTCTTTTAGCAATATTTATAAGGGACCAACCAAGGAACATTTCTGCCAAGTTTGGTTGATTTTAACCCAGACGTTAAGGAGGAGATGTCGTTTAAAGAAATAGTTGAATTTTTGTGAAATTCCCCATTTTCTGGTGCCATGACAACCAGAGTTTTTCATGGATTTCAATTCTTTTAGCAATTTTAATAAGGGACAACCCAAGGTACATTTCTGCCAAGTTTGGTTGATTTTGACCCAGAAGTTCAGGAGGAGATGTCATTTAAAGAAATTTTTGAGCTTTTGTGAAATTTCCCATTTTCCGATGCCACGGCAACCAGAGTTTTTCATGGATTTCAATTCTTTTAGCAATTTTTATAAAGGACCACCCAAGGAACATTTCTGCCAAGTTTGGTTGGATTTGACCCAGTAGTTTAGGAGGAGATGTCGTTTAAAGAAATTGTTGAGCTTTTGTGAAATTTCCCATTTTCAGATGCCACGGCAACCAGAGTTTTTCATGGATTTCAATTCTTTTAGCAATTTTTATAAAGGACCACCCAAAGAACATTTCTGCCAAGTTTGGTTGATTTTGACCCAGTAGTTTAGGAGGAGATGTCGTTTAAAGAAATTTTTGAGCTTTTGTGAAATTTCCCATTTTCAGATGCCACGGCAACCAGAGTTTTTCATGGATTTCAATTATTTTAGCAATTTTTATAAAGGACCACCCAAGGAACATTTCTGCCAAGTTTGGTTGAATTTGACCCAGTAGTTTAGGAGGAGATGTCGTTTAAAGAAATTTTTGAGCTTTTGTGAAATTTCCCATTTTCAGATGCCACGGCAACCAGAGTTTTTCATGGATTTCAATTATTTTAGCAATTTTTATAAAGGACCACCCAAGGAACATTTCTGCCAAGTTTGGTTGATTTTGACCCAGTAGTTTAGGAGGAGATGTCGTTTAAAGAAATTGTTGAGCTTTTGTGAAATTTCCCATTTTCAGATGCCACGGCAACCAGAGTTTTTCATGGATTTCAATTCTTTTAGCAATTTTTATAAAGGACCACCCAAAGAACATTTCTGTCAAGTTTGGTTGATTTTGACCCAGTAGTTTAGGAGGAGATGTCGTTTAAAGAAATTTTTGAGCTTTTGTGAAATTTCCCATTTTCAGATGCCACGGCAACCAGAGTTTTTCATGGATTTCAATTATTTTAGCAATTTTTATAAAGGACCACCCAAGGAACATTTCTGCCAAGTTTGGTTGAATTTGACCCAGTAGTTTAGGAGGAGATGTCGTTTAAAGAAATTTTTTAGCTTTTGTGAAATTTCCCATTTTCAGATGCCACGGCAACCAGAGTTTTTCATGGATTTCAATTATTTTAGCAATTTTTATAAAGGACCACCCAAGGAACATTTCAGCCAAGTTTGGTTGATTTTGACCCAGTAGTTTAGGAGGAGATGTCGTTTAAAGAAATTGTTGAGCTTTTGTGAAATTTCCCATTTTCAGATGCCACGGCAACCAGAGTTTTTCATGGATTTCAATTATTTTAGCAATTTTTATAAAGGACCACCCAAGGAACATTTCTGCCAAGTTTGGTTGAATTTGACCCAGTAGTTTAGGAGGAGATGTCGTTTAAAGAAATTTTTGAGCTTTTGTGAAATTTCCCATTTTCAGATGCCACGGCAACCAGAGTTTTTCATGGATTTCAATTATTTTAGCAATTTTTATAAAGGACCACCCAAGGAACATTTCTGCCAAGTTTGGTTGATTTTGACCCAGTAGTTTAGGAGGAGATGTCATTTAAAGAAATTGTTGACGCCGTGACGGACAGACGGACAGACGGACAGACGGACGCCGGACATTGATAGATCACAATACCTCACCTTAGCACTTCGTGCTCAGGTGAGCTAATAAGAGGGGGTGCAACCATTCGTAATTTGTTATTTCACATCCAAACCCTATGTTGTGGGTACTCATTTGAATTGTCTCACAGAGATAATTCTCATGAGTACCCAAAACATAGGGTTTGATGAAGAAGCAATGAAATATGCATTTTGAAAAGTCATCGCCACCTCTTATCTGTAGCTCTAAGGGCATTTATCTGTAATCATGTTTTATATATTCCAAGTAATTAGCATTTCATATGTTCATGTTGAGAATTTTGTGTGTGCTTTCTGATGAAGGCCACAGACAACCTACCAGAAAGATGCAATTATCAATATTGAAAGCATCATCAAAGTTTATGCTATATTAGCTATAGAATTTATCCAAATTAGTGTGTATTCTTCTAGTGAATAGTCAAATAGTAATTTAAAGTCTGCCTGCCTGCCTGCCTTTGTAACATACCACACCAAATGAATTTGTCCACTTATTGCCAATCAAGTTTGAATATGTTGTAACTATGACTTATTTTTTTTAATGCAATGTACCTTACAATGTCACACACTGGAAACTGTATGAATCAAAAAGTTTTCAGAGAAAGCTAAAAGACAAAAGTGGAAAGCAAAGATACATCCAATTTTCAAGCAAAACACTTTGACCCATTACCACACAGTGGCCCCTTTTGACTCCCCACAAGATAAAAGCTTTAGAAAACATTGTGACATGCAATTTCTTCATTTCCCACAATGTTTTCTAACCCCCCCCCCCCCCCCCCAAAAAAAATATAATAATAATTTACAAGTATGCATGAGTCAGGACAGACTTTTCATGAATTTCTGAACCAGTAGTTTGTTTTGTGCCTTCATCAGATATAAACATTACAATTTGTTAAAATCACAAGAAGACATCAGATTGAAATACTGACCGTCAGCAAAGGGGTCGTAACGTTCAGGGGAGATAATCATGTTGAGTCGTCTAGCTCGATATTCGTCCTCTCTGTCCCGTATCTTGGCTTTCCTGTGTTCGGCCATGGGATCCTATAACATAGCAATGACGCCAGCATTGATCACATAGCTACAGATTAGAGTGAGCGCTTTTTGATATTGTATATTTGAAATTATAAACTTCATTTATTGTTCTGTTCATAAAACCTATATTGTGGGTGGGTACTTGTTGGTTTTGATTTTTTGGGGTTTAACACTGTTTTCAACAGCTATGGTCATACTGTGGTAGCTGGAGCACCTACCGGTAACCATGGATTCCTGGTATTTCTCTCACCAGTACCACCACAATATCCAAACTGCATGTCCATAACTTGCTTCCACAATATCTTTTAAACATGTGACAATAAAACCTTGAATTGTTTCCCAATTAATATCGCCTCTATTATTAAAGTTTACGAAAATTGGTTTTCAGGATAATTACTAGTGTCAAGCTTATTAAGTTATATTGAAAAGGTCTGTCTATAGTGTCTTCTTTTCTTTCAAGAGTTTATAATGATAAATCCAATTTCCAAAAAGCTTGTCAAAAGAAACAGTTTTGGAATCTTGTTAACGACATCACATGTGATCTTTGAAAAGCCCCGAATTTGAGGGTGTTTTATCAAAATACTTACTTTTTCATTGAGAGAATCATTAATAGCATTGAGTGGAGCGAGTGATCGCGTCTGACTGTGTGCTTCTATTGGGTTAACATCTTCATCGTCCTGGAAACAAATGATTACGTGAACATAATCAATTTGCAAAACAACAAAATTTAAGAGTGGGCAAATTCAAAGATACTAGAGATGCTAAAGTTAATCTGACTGTCTGAAGTGTCCAAATGAAAACTCTCTGTCATATTGTGGAAAATATTATGGAAATCTTCCTTTTCTTCAATTTTTTTTCGTAGCTTAATTTTTATTAATTGCAATATGTTTTTTCTTCTTTGAATGCTAATAAGAAATATCCACATGCGCTAAAATCGGATAGAGCAATAAATATACTTATAATGATAGTAGAGAAAAATGAAAATAACCTGTAGCTCTACAGATAACGGGATTGGCTTTTCAAAAAGTAATATTCTATTTAGCATCAATCAAACCCTATCATTATGTTGTGGGTGCTCATTGGAATTGTCTCATTGAGAAGATTTAAAGCAGCATACACAAAATAGAGTTTGAAATAAATAATTTAGAATGCCTTTAGCCCTTTTTATCCCATATCCAAACAACAAAATTGTAGATGCTGAAGACAGTTTCAAGTGAATGATTTTTTTCTTAATTTAAAATTTTTTAGAAAACATTGTGGAAAATGAAGAAATAGCTTGTCACAAGCAATTTCTTCATTTTCCCACAATGTTTTCTAAAGCATGTTATTTTTGTAGCCTTGAGCATCAAAAGGCATCAGTACTCATTAGATTGTGTGGGAATGTGTTCTGAGTAGCTGTAATTACCTCTGCATCTTCTGGGGCGATGTATGTGTGATATCCTTCAAATCTGTTGTTTGTAGAGCTGTAAATATCTGTGTCGTAGTGGCCCCCAGCTCCAAGTCCCACTCGACTTTTCTCTGGTGGTGCATCACCATTGTTTAGAGCCTGTTTCTTCGCTTGTATATTTCTAACCTGCTCTTCTATGCCTTTAATCAAAGAAATGAAATACTGAAGGGTAGATATATTATGCAATTATTGTGTGAGGAACAATGACTAATTCATGGCTTAAATCCATATCATCATCTAGCTTAATGTCTTGGCTTGAATTTGTTGTTTCGACTTATAAATTATCAATTGATTTTTTTTTTCCTGAGAAAGGACATTCGAATAGAACCAGTCGGCATGACGTCATAGCCTCTCTTTCATTTTTTCATCGAGGGTACATCCTCGGTCTTTATCGTTACGGGATACCATTTTTGAGGCAGAATATTTCCAAAATCTCTCGCTAAAATTCACAAACATAACTCTTTCTCTAAAGAATGTGATTGAAACTTTCTGACTACCAACGCATTTTTAATAATTTGGCGTAGTCATCGAGATATTAATGACAAAAGTTGGTAATGCTTTAAGGAAAAAGACCGAAGCTTTCACCTCCACCAAATGAATGCAGGTCGACTGACGACGTTTTTGATTGGCAGAAGGGATTGTGCCGACCGAATCAATCTGTCCACTATCGTCAAAACTAAATTCGGCCCCTGGCGCGGCCCAATCCTACAGGGATAAAGACTGGCAATTTTAACTTAGGGGCCCAGAATAGCAAAATTCAATACTTAACATTAAGGGTATAGGCATTTTCTCTAAATATTCAGGGGCCCAGCCCAAAATCTAGGGGCCATGGGCGACTGGGCCCCTGCTAAACTGTATCCCTGTCCTATGTGTACTGTATTGAATCCAGGGACATCAAAATGGATCAAGAACTTTTAAAACGTCTCTGTGACTGATCTTTGTTCTTATTAATTGACTCAGACAGTCAGCAGTCTCGATTTCTAGAAAACGTCGTGAAAACCTAGTTATGAAAGTAGGTCACTTGAAGTGACCTGTTTCTTTGAAACTTTAAGCCATTTATCAGGTTTAAATGTAAATGTCATCCACTGTATTTATTCGGCTGAATATTGAGTTAAAGATTTGCATTTGATTTTATCCGAGATTCTTCTTAATGTAGATGAAATTAAAAAAAATGTTTACCTTCTCTCGTTAGATGAGAGGCCATTTTTGTTGTTTCCGTCCTATGAATTTCCCATAATTCCGTGCTAGCTGTTAGAAGAACCTAATGTAAATAAAATGGCACAAAGGAAAAATATGTTGATTTGTGAAGGTTTTTTTTCCAAAACTGGCATGGATCTGGATTTAGAAAACCCCAAAGGAAGACGAAAGCTGCTAATAATCAGCATTTTGTCATTTAAATTCAACGTTTTCTATACTTTCGAATTTGACTAGGGGCATATTCTAACATTTTGTCGTTTGGGAAAGGATTAATTATCATCTAAATGACCTTCATTAAAACTGATAAAAGATTAACAACCTTAACCCATTTCCAAACAAAACACGATTTCTTTGTGCCTTATTCAAACGATTTTCGAAAACATTGAGACAAAGGCAAAGATTGTCTGCACGATCAGCATTCTAGCTAAAGGCCTGTCTTCTGTGCTAATTTGTATACAAATCTCAACTTCAGCGATTTTATTTTGTCGTCTGCAGCAGATCTCGAATGGGAACATTTTTTGCTGTTTGTGAAAGAGCTTACTTTAATTGGGAAAGGATTAAAACTTTTTTAGACGACCAACGTTGTCTACCTGTCCAAACTGAAAGGGGTGGTAAACGACAAAAACATAATTGATCTAAACAAAGAATAGACCCTAGAGCATGAAAAGCAGTCAAAGCACTGAAAGAAAAGGAGAAAGGGCTGGTCGCTGCTCTTCGAAAGAAACCATGTAAATGCAGCTTAAAACAATCTGCAGTTACAAGGTTTTTGTTGAAAAGCGACTGGGAGTTTGTCGGGGAAAAGATAGCCTCAACATTAATTTGTTGATACCAGAAAATCATTTGAATTAACTAAAATGGTTTCAACGCGGTCACATCTTTTCTTGACTTTTTGTATCTTTTTATATCATTTAATCACGACGACTGTTTTCAGTAAAGATTGTCTAAAGCTTGACCAGTGTAAATGTGTACTTGATGACGGTAGCGGAGTGCTGGATTTATCCTTGATAGGAAATAAAAATGGAACCCCATTGTGAGTCTTTTTCTTCATCTGCGCGGTTCTTAACCCTTTCGCAAAAAAGACCTGGTTTTGACGTCCCTTATAGAAAAGGCTTAGGAAAATATTAAGTCAAAAGAAGAAACTGCTGATAACCAGCAGTTTCTCCTTTTGTCTCAATATTTTCTGTGCCATATTTTACACAAATCCCATAACATCCATTTTGTCATTTGTGGAAGTTTTTGAAGTCGATCACCCTAAAATTTTGTCGTTTGGGAAAGGGTTAAACACAGACGCCAAACATCTACCAGAGCAGCTACGTCTCTTGCCATTGTCCACTCGTACCGGCTGCTACATAGATACAGCCTTTTCCCTAGATGCATTCCAGTATGGAACAGCCTGCCAGCATCAGTGGCTGAGGCCCACTCCTTGGTATCCTTTAAGAGTGGGCTAGCAAACATCACTTTCTATGGGTATAACGTCGGGTGTGAAGTAACCCCAAGCGACGGGCTTAAAATGTGCCAGCGGGGCTTCGGGCCCTGGTGCCGCCACGGAAGCTGGATTCGCTGAGTCTACTTGGGGAGAAAAACACCCGTCAACACTTTTCTTACTTTCTTCTATCTTTATCTTACATGCATTTCTCCATTCGTCTAAACTTCCTTCTTTCTTTCACTACATGTTCTCTTTAAATCTTTTTCTTTCGCACACCATCAAAGTATTGTCAAGTCATGACAGTTTGGCGTCTAGTTGGCGTCTAGATGTAGATGTAAACGCCACGACTTTAGACTGACACAAAGTGAAACCTTCGCAGACGACTTCATAAGTGGTAATTAGGCTAAAATAAATGTTTAATGTAATCATCAATTGTTCATATCATAGTAATAGCCAAGCACAAGGAAATGGAGAGCTTTATTTCTATATTTTTCATATAATTATGCCTATTGTTTTTATTTACTTTTCATAAAGAAATCTCGATGTATATTTAACGTCACTCAAGATTTCGGCATCTCCCGTTGAGTAGATCTATCAAATGTCCATTCTATTCTCCATGATTTGAATAGCAATGATTTTTGTGCTAAAATAGGCTGGGTTTACCGTTATGTATCGATTAACCGTCGGCGTTGTTATAAAATCTCGTAACTACGGCTTGAATCAAGCCGTAGTTACGTTATAACAACAACAACCACGAAAAACCATTGTTTGTCCGAAACTACCGCACAATTAATTGGATAAAATCGTTCCATATGGACTCCCTTTGTACTTTTTTCAGAATCATTGACGTGTATGGGCCTGATAATTATATCTACTCATACAATCCATGCTATCCCTTCACGGAGATAACCTGTATGAACTGCTCCGTAAGTTGTTTGTTCTGTGTTTTTTCACCATCGCGAAAACTAACTGCGACCCCCGGGCCAGGATTCAACCAACGTTTCTAAATTGATTTTCTAAAGTAAAATTGCATTACAACCAATCAGAGTGGCTGAGACAAACTTAAACTAAAGAATCGGCCACTCTGATTGGTTGGTATGTAACTTTACTTTAAAAAATCATTTTAGAAACGTTGGTGAACACGGGCCCAGAGATTGTACAACTTTTGAGCGACTCGTTTACAATGAACTTTGATGGGATAATGATATAGGAAGGCCTATAACCTACAGCCCATGTTATCCTTTCACATAGATTTATCTCGCGAGAAATGAACTGGCAGAGTATCTAGCTAATTTGATAGAGATGCTGTATCATGTCATTTATCGAGACCTATGATATACATGTATGTCGTAAGCATTCTTGGGTCTGAGCAGTTTTAAAACTGCTTTTACGGAAGTTCTGTGCCGGACAGAAAACCCATACATTTTGACTTCCGGTATAGCGGAAAATGATTCGTACCCTAGGCATTTCATACAATTTTAAAATATAACAAAAGTTTGCACAAGTTTTGGGTGGCTCATTTACAAAAAATAAACAATTTCTACAATAGGAAGCAAGTGAAAAGTGAGAATATGCCCTTAACTAGGTGAATAAAGTTAAAGGAGATTTCAATCAATACATGACAAAGCTGTCTTTTATTATTGTTAGCTCAAACACAAATAATATTATACACTTTTCTGAAACTGATCAATTGAAAATGGCAAGCAAACAGTTTATTGATAGCCAGAGAGTTGGTCCGATTTGTTCCCCAATTAGAACTTAATTTTTACGTCCCTTGTACAAAAAGGCTCGGGAAAATATTGAGACAAAAGATCAAAATGCTGATAAAAACACTTTCTCCTTTTGCCTCAACACTGTCTGTGCTATATGTCTATCGTACACAAATAATATTTTAGTCACCACCCATTTTGACAACTGCTGCTCCTTTGAATTTGGAACATCCATAATGTTTGTCATTGGAAATTGGTTCAAACTAAAAAATAGGCCTACCATAGGCGCCTAATACATTATTTTAATAATCCAGGATGGGGAAAATGTCCGTTATAAAGTATTTTAGGTAAAACATACTAAAACTGTGCTTAAGTGGAGTCTGATCGGGATCCATCCTGCTCTCTAATGATTGGTACATGTAACGAATAAACATTGGAGAAAACATGGATCTTGATCAGACTATGCGTATGCATAGGCTGATCTGGATCCATGTTTGTCTCGAATGCTATAACGGACCCTTTCCCAGTTCCCGGTTCATTTATTTTACAGGCGTGTCGACATGACTACAAAAACTTTAATTATTACACGATTGGTGCAGCTGACAATGTTTCCTTCTCATTTGATGGAACAAACACTCTGGTCACGTATGGCTCGGGAGACGGGATTAGGTAGGTAGATTATTCCTTTCTCAAACAAGACCTGCTTTCGACATCCCTCATAAAAGAGGTTTTGGAAAACGGTGATGCAAAAGAAGAAAATGCTGATGACCAGTATTTTGTCCTTTTGCGTCAATATTTTCTAATCTTAGCTCTATCATGCCCATTTTAAACTTTAGATGTCAATTGGTTTGTTGTCCGCAACTCCTTACGTACCGTAACATATTTGCCGTTCTGAGAACTGTGTGTTACTCCGCAATGATTTGTGGCAACAGGGGAAAACGTTGGTTATGAGCATTTTCTGCATTTGTCTTGAACAGGTTCCACACTGGTTCATATCATTTTCTGCTAAAATTTAGTCCATCATCTTTGGCTAGGTGATAATGTCAAATACCGACCTATCTGATATTTGCCTTATGGGTTAGTATTACTTATAACTACTTCTACTCCTTCGGCGCCAATGAAATGTGCAGTAATTGTATCCTAATCCGGATTTAAAACTGTTGAGGTAGATCAGACAGTCAACTTTTCGTATGACATCATAACACGTGCAGACTAAGATCTTTCGTCTTTCGTCTTCAGATCGACTGTGGTGACGTTTATATGTGATCCATCAAGAGACGTCCCGACATACACGGTGCATGGTCAAACATCTATTGTGACATATGTAAGGAAATAAACATTATTCCATCGTTTTTACAAATAATCATTTTTTGGTCCTCTGCTCTCATCCATGTAGGCTACTATATAGTTCTACATTTTTGGACCACGGGTATAAGGTTGACCAGACTGTTGTTGCGGAAATGACGTTGGATAGCCCGTAATCCGAGTTTTCTCTGATGAAATTCGCTCTTTGATATGTTGATGTCGCTCATTTTGTAAATGAGCGACATCAACATATCAAAGAGCGAATTTCATCAGAGAAAACTCGGAAAAATGAGCGACATCAACATATCAAAGAGCGAATTTCATCAGAGAAAACTCGGATTAGATAGCCCGCAATGAAATAGCTCCAGCGATAGTTCTTTTAAAGCAAAGTAAGCCAATGTCGATATTTTTTGCGTTATTTAAATACTTTTTATTCATAACTTGCTAGTTAGTGTAACTTCGTTCATCTTCGGGTGTCACCCGCGGCAACCGAATTTTACACACATATTTTCAAAATGTTAGAAATCGCAGATTTTCATATGAAAAACTTGATATTGGTACTCAAATATTATAAAGTTTACACTTTCGACCTACGCACCAAACACACGTTTATAGGGTCAGCAACATTCGAAAACGCCGTAACTTCAACTTATTCAAGCTGTAGTTACGACATATTAGAACGTAGCCAATGATACAATAAACGTACAATTACCTAATCATAATTTTCAGAGCTTCACAGTAACAACCAAACATGCGTGTGCCACGGGTATCTCTACACCAACCTCACCACCGACACCCACGTCATCGTAAGTAGGGCCACATGATTAACCCATTACCAGACGACAAATCTTAGACTTGTCCAAATTCAAAGCTGTTGCAGACGAAAGTTTCAAGTGAAGGGAAAAAATATTATTTCTATCTTTATGGATAGAAACATTGTGGGAAATGAAGAAATTGCTTGTCACAAGCAATTTCTTCATTTTCCATGATGTTTTCCAAAGTCATTAGATCTATCTTGTGAATAGCCAAAAAGAGTCTGTGTGTGGTAATGGGTAAAGGTATTCTATCCATCAATATCTGCAAAACTCCTCGCGTAACTTCGCACGTCATCCATTGCAACAAAAATTGAAAAAGGTGTCCATCATCGTATCCAATCTGTGTGCCATTCAAAAACTTTTTTTGAAACTTTTATTTACGCATAAGACATTTTGTCTAACATGCAAATTACATAAAATATACTTTTTATAGTATATCTATCATAACGATTAAGTTCCGGTTTTTGACGATTTTGAAAAATTAGATAGAATTTGAAAAAGAAAAGAAGGAATATGTTACTTTTGGAGAAAGACGTTTCATATCATAGCTGCTATTTCATAATTTCTCCTGTCTTCGGACAAATAAAATACATGTATAGAGAAAATTAATTTCTGGGGTTTCAATGAACCATGATCGTATTTTATGAGATGTTATTTTGTTATTCAACAGGTCAATTTATAGATTTTTACCGAAAATAAAAATAAAAAAAAAACAAACAAACGTGTTTTGACAATTATATATTGATATAGGCCTTCTATTTAAAATAATAAAAAGACGAATCACATACATGTACTTTTAATATGTCCCTATCTCGAACGACAATACTCTAGAATTGTGTAGTATTCATTTAAGTTTGAAGAAGTTGCTTCTGTTAAATGTAATTATCACGGAACAGAAAATATTTACACAGACAGAAAAAAAGCTTTTCCTCTTCATGTTTTACAAGACCTGTAAACTAACCTGTCAGATCGAAGGACCAAACCAATAAAAACAAAAACAATTGTTATAAGGAATAATATACACTACTCAAAACTTATAAGTACTCCGACTATATTATAGAGCATATTTCCGGACTAGCATAACATATCTAATACAAATTTGAAACATCTTCACTTTAACCATATGACCACCATATATTGAATTTTCATCAACTCCTCAACAACATGAATTGAACGAGAAGCAGCTAACGGAGACCACTATTGGTAGCAAAAATCACAAAGTCAATATCTTGTGTGTACCATGTTCGCTCAAACATTAGCATGACATCAGTGACGCGTGGACATTTTGAAAATCGTGAAAGATATTGTAGGGATATCTTTTTAATATTTTAGAAGTCGATGTAAGGTTCTCTACGCTTGCTAAGCATGTACCAGATCATCATCATACTTGACAGTAAATCGTTTGTCTGTAAAACACTTTTTTCACAATGAGCAAATTTAATACACCCTTCCCAACTGAACATTAACATGTTAATTGTGAGGTCATGGTTTTTGCGTCTTATACATAGAAATGATGAATTGAGCCATTATCGGATAGTTCGGACACTGAATGGTCTCCCTTGAAGACATAATGTATCCCTTTCTGTGACTGCCACTGAACGCTCCAGCTCACGTATACGAGACAGAAAAATGTTATGGTCCTAATTCCGGCTTGATTTCCTACACGTGGTTGTCTTGGAAGGTTGGCAGCACTTCCGGTTTGTCTGAACTCGGTCACAAGTTTGGTGATAGCATTTGCATGTACATTTGTGATACGGTTTGAATTTCTTTTGAAAAATGATACGAATGTTACAAAATTGTTGACGTTTGACAGTAATGAACGATATTTTGTATTCAATTTGTACAGAACGACTGGAAATGTGGGTATAAGAATATTACCTATGCTTGAATCGCACCACCTTGTAAAACACCAATTTTTATGGGTTGTTGTTGTAGAGATTTCCAACGCATTTTATGTTTTTATGTTTGACACGTTGACCCATAAAGGTATAAATTAAGCACGTGGGATTCGTGTATGAAACACAGGAGGTATATTTCAATTTTCTATACTTGACCGGAAGTTATCATTTTGCACAATAATTTTGCAAAATGAAAATAATATCGGTGAAGTAATTGAGTAAGGGAATAATAAAAGATATCGACTTTTGATATTCCTTTATCGGAGAAAATTTTGCGCTTAATAGAAAACGGAGTACTTATAAGTTTGGTTAAGTATATTTACAATAAATTGTAAAGAAATCATTTCAGGAAAAAAGAAGTTGTTTATTTAAACTATCAATTTGCCGTTGGATTGGCATGAAATGAGTGGAGTGACACATGCAATACTGTCAGTCAGTCAGACTGGTATAGACTTGAAAAACGCCAGTCCGATTGAAAAATTGTCAGACATGTCTGACAGACTGGCCAGCGAATTTCGGGATATCTGCTTGTTTTGGAAAGGGTTAATCACAGCCATGTTTGTTTTCAGATCACCACCGACGAGTATAGACCCAAATACAAAACCTAGCTGTAAGAGAAAGACAGACTGTAGTTGTTTATTTAATGATGGGACAGGAGATATGGACCTGTCTGGTTTGGGCAGGACGGACGGTACACCGCTGTGGGTAGCTATGCTAAAAATCTGTTAAAAATAATGGTCAATTGTGCCCATGAATATCATTGAAATGAATTGATTGAACTTTTACCTGTATTGTCATTTACTTCGTACTTTAGTATGTAAATATTGACCTGAACCCGACGAATATGCAATGAGTAATTGTGACACGGAATAATCAATACTTGCCAGCAATCCTCACTGTCGAACAGCGTCGATAGTTTCCATAAGCATTGACACTTTGTATTCTACACGTGCTCCTCATCTCAATATACGTCGCATCACGGTTACTCATTACATATTCAACAGGTTCAGGTCAATATTTACGGAGTATAAGAGTTTTCCATTCATATACGTTTTACAGTTGACACTTTCAGAAAAGTTCAATAGGATCCAGTTTTCTGCATTTTCGGGCCATTCGAATGTGACGTCAAAAATGGGCGACCTAGGCCTAATGATGTTTGCGACGTCATTGTAACTGTACGACGTCGATTATTTGAAAACGAAATGCGAATAAGAAATAACTTCTAGTTTTCGTAAATATTGAAATCATGACTTGATTTTACTTGGATACCTTGAAAATAAATTTTAATGCTATAGTCATCTTCCACCGCCGAATGTGACGTCGCCCGAATATTTCCGACGTAGCTTGACTCTCATTTAAGATGGACTACCTTAAGATAGATTTCTATTTTCAGGATAAACAACGTGTTGGCTCCAGATGGATTCGGTTACTCATTCAATCCTTGTTATCCTTTTAATCTGAAGAAATGTACAAACGCTGCCGTAAGTCAAACATGCCTAATTAAGCCAGCTCCGGTGGATCCGGGATTTCTTAGAAGGGGGGGGGGGGGCTCGAACATATAAATAATGGTTTTGTTTTCCTAGTTATACACGATTTTGACTGATTTTCTGCATGAAAAAGAAATAAGTGGGTTTTGTTTGAACCATTTGAACCTCCTCTTGATCTGCCATGGTCAGGATATGGTAAATGGTCCTTGTAGGCCTATCTAATGTTAGACCACGATGGACCCAGATGATACAGAACTATGTAAAATAAGAGAGGGGTGATGGCTTTTCAAAATGAAATGAGCCAGGATCTGGAGAAACGTCCCTTATAGCATTTGAGAACAACATGGTTCCAGGTCAGCCTGCGTATACACGCAGTCTGACCAGGAACCGTGTTGTTCTCCAAAAGCTTCCTTATGGTCTGTAGCAACCATTTGCGAGTAACATGGATGCTGGCTAGACTGCATCTAGGCACAGCCTGATCTAGAAACCTGGCTGCCTCAGATGCTATAAGGGACGTTTTTCCAGATCCCGGCTCAAATGTTTCATTTATTGTTCGTCAAACCCTATGTTGTTGGTACTCATTAGAACCGTATCGTCGACATGTAGGTCTAAAAACCACTCCGAAAATGTTTTTTAAAGATGCTCGACTGACCGAACTTGCTGACGAAATAAAGTTGCACTGTGATAATTTTGGTGCACTATCATGCCTATATCTAGAGTACGCCTATTCTTTGTTTCCATTAAATTTTGTTTATGAATAATTTGAAATTTGAAATCTTCCTATCACTCCAGGTGTGTCGTTTTGATAGTGCCAGTAAAACCTACAAGAATATTGGATCTTCATCTGGGGTAGAGTATTTGTATGACGGGAACAATGTTGTTGGTACTTATACATCAAGTGATGGAAAAACGTGAGTTATCTCCCTTCCTGTCCATCTGTTACTTTTTTTTTAAAATAGATATATAATTATGTAGGCCTTTCTTTGATTTATGCTCGATGAAAAAAAGGAATACGATAATCATAGAGCATATTGTATAGTGGGATATCACATGAAACGATATTTTATATATGCTTGAATAATATTGACACATTTGAAATATGTTGGAAGAAGAGAAGACGTAGAATCACCAAGAATTTGCTGGATGTGGCAGATCGATTAACATCACCTGATAAAACGTTATTGACGACCAAACAAATTCTCAGATTACTGATTATCAGCATTTTCTTCTTTTCTCTCAATGGGTTCCAATGTCTATTTTCATAGGGGATGTCAAAGCCAGGTTTTGTTTGGTAAAGAATTAAAGTGCTATTTTACCACGGTGGATAACCCACGTGACTTTTGGGAAGCGTTAACACCGAAAAAATCGTCCGCTTCAATGTATGTTTTGTTTAATTTCTCAGCTAATACTCTATTAATTTTGACGAGATAAAGTGCACGTAACGCGCATTTGAGAGGCCTATCCCTGTTTGTAACTCACTCTGCTCCGAATCCCGTGGTTTCTTCAAACATTCAAGCGAAAGTTTTTTTCGGTGCATGTGAACGCTTCCCACTTTCGTTTTGCACTTACAAATACGTTGGCTCGAATGTTTGAAGAAACCACTGGATTTGGAGCAGAGTGAGTTAGAGTTGGGAATAGCCCTCCCAAAGGCGCGTTCCGTGCACTTTATCTCATCAAAATCAATAGAGTATAAGCTGAGAGATTAAACAAAACATACATTGAAGCGGACGATTTTTCCGTGTGGACGCTTTCCAAAAGTCACATGGGTTAGCCACCGTGTTTTACCATATCGCTTCTTTCCAACGAAAGCCCTGTAACTGCAGCTTAAAAAGCCGCAGTTACCAGGTTTTCGCTGGAAAGCGACGATATATTTCATTTTCAGTAAGACCATGGTGACATATATCTGTGATTTACACACGTGTACACCACGCTATAATGTAATCGGAGAGATCACAACTGAAACTTACGTAAGTTTTTATTTATGTTGAATTATAAAAAATGGTAGGCTACAGTTGTCGGCACATCGTATGGCACGTGTTTATGTTTTCTTTATCGTTCAATTACATTTGAACAAAATATAAACATTGTGCCATACGACGTGGCGACAACTGTAGCTTAGTCTCTATTATTGTCCACCCAAATTAACCCGGGACAACTTAATTTTCGTGTGCAAAGTCCGTTAGTTGAGCGTCTTAACAAAACATTGCCGAAGTGGGGTCATTACATATGCAGATGTCCCGGGTTAATCTTGCTGGACAATACCACGGTGGGTAACTCACGTGACTTTAGGGAAGCGTTAACACCGAAAAAATCGTCCGCTTCAAGGTATGTTTTGTTTAATTTCTCAGCTTATACCCTATAGATTTTGATGAGAAAAAGCATACGGAACGCGCCTTTGAGGGAGCTATTCCCAGCTCTAATTCACTCTGCTCCAAATCCAGTGGTTTCTTCAAACATTCGAGCCAAAGTATTCGTAAGTGCAAAATGAAAGTGGGAAGCGTTCACATCAGTGCACTGAAGAAAATTTCGCTTGAATGTTTGAAGAAACCACGGGATTCGGAGCAGAGTGAGTTACAAACGGGAAATTCCATCTCAAATACGCGTTCCGTGCACTTCATCTCGTCAAAATCAGCAGAGTATAAGCTGAGAAATTAAACAAAACATACCTTGAAGTGGACGATTTTTTCGGTGTTAACGCTTCCCAAAAGTCACGTGGGTTATCCACCGTGATTACAGTTCAGTAAGACCATGGTGACATAATAGTATATCTGTGATTTACACGCGTGGACAACTCGCTATAAAGTAATTGGAGAGATCACAAATGGAATATACGTAAGGTTTTATATATTTTGAATTATGAAATAAAGTGGTACACTTTTGTTGTCCCCCTCCCATAACCCCCCCCCCCTCCCCCTCCCACCACCAAACACACTTTTCACACCTCCAAAATTACCATTTTTAGCGTGATGGGTAACATATCGTCGTTTTTCAACAAATAACCTCGTAACTGCAAGTAGATATATTTTAAGGTCAAGGACTTATCCCTATCCCTAAGCGAGCTATAAATAGATTTCGATCTAAAAATACGAGCTATAAATAGATTTCGAGCTATAAAATACGGTCACCAACCTATCCATATCCCTATACGAGCTAAAAATAGATTTCGATCTATAAAATGCGAGCTATAAATAGGTTTCGAGCTATAAATAGAATTCGATCTATGGAATGCGTGCGATACATAGAACGCGAGCTATAACATACTGGGTGGTTGAAATCATACTCGTGATAATGAAGCTTTGAATAGAGGGGTACGTGAGCTATAAATGGAATGGTATTCGATCTATAAATAGTGTTATGCGGGCTATAGATAGAGTAGCACGCGATGCAAAGCTTTTCTGAGTGTGTTTACGATGGATAAAGATGCTGTTTTGAAAAAGTACTATTTTAATCCAAGGAATCCCGCAGTAGTATAATAATGGTGGTCCCAATTATCATTTTTGCCCCATTTATCATAAAAGGGTGGCCCCATTTATCATTTTTGCCCCTTTATCATTTTGCTCCCCTTTATCATTTTTCGGGCATGTTATATCATGATGGGCAAGTTATATCGTAGCGTAAAACAAAAGTAGGGGAATCGTTTGGCGTCATAAAGCAAAAGTAAAGGGTCATAGATAAGTATTGTCAGCATCGCCTCATTGGTTGATTGGTGTTCCTACTCATGTATGATAATTGATCGCGTTATATAAAAGAAAGTAACTGAAATAAAGCTGTTCTTTCAAAGTACGTCATTGAATTGGAATATTGTCATGGATGATTGTTTTTCTCAACCATCGGGTGAAATCAAAGGATCTAGAAGTCCAATGGAGTCTAAAGATAGTGAACTTTTTCATTGTGTGAAATGTGGTACTTTTTTCTTGTCGTGGAGGAATCTTTTACATCATTTTAGAACGTGGCATACGACATCGTATAATTCATTCGTTTGTGTCTGTTGTGATAAGACGTTTGAAGACAAGAATGTATTCCTCAGCCATCTGAGAAATGGGTTAAGTGTACACTAGTTTGTATTGGCAATACTTCGGTAGGCATTGTCAGAACGTGTTCATAAAAAGATGGATAAGGATGCAATATTGAAAAGTTACTATTTTGATCCAAAGAATCCCGCAGCCTATGGAGGACCAGAGAAATTGTTTAAAGTAGTACAGAAAAAATACCCTGGAGTTTTTACTTTGAATTACGTTTCTCGGTGGTTGAGTAATCAAGACGCTTATGCTTTGCAGAAACCCGTGCGTTATCGCTTCAAAACGGCTAATGTGAGAGTGGCTTTTATAAACGAGCAATGGGATATCGATTTGTTATCCATGATCAATTTGAGTGAAGATAATGACGGTATACGATATCTTCTTTTTGCTATCGACATTTTAAGTAGACAAGTACGTGTGCAAGCTTTAAAAAATAAAACGGCGAAGTCGGTCTTAGAGGGCATGAAAGTTTTGTTAAATGATGTAAAACCAAAAAAGATTCGTGCGGATAAAGGTTCGGAATTTGTGAATCAGTGGTTTAAGAAATTAATGAAAGAGAAGGATATTTATTTCTTCACCACACAAAACCCGCCCAAAGCAAATTATGTAGAAAGAGTGCAACGGACAATTAAAACGGCTCTCTATAGGTATATGAGGCATCAAGGTTCTTATCGTTATATCGATGCATTACAGGATATCGTGTCGAATTACAACAACGCACCTCACCGCAGTTTAAATAATATTGCACCGAACCAAGTAAATAAAGATAACGAAGCTGATGTATGGGCGTTTATCTATTTAAAGAAACGTCCAAGTGTGAGGAGGAAGCCATCATTTACGTTCAATCTCGGAGATTTCGTAAGAATCAGTTTTACTAAAACACCATTCAGAAGAGCGTATCAAGAGCAATATACCTCCGAAGTATTTCGCATATCTGGAAGAATACTGAAGCAAGGAATTCCCATGTACAAACTGAAAGATTTGAAAGACGAAAGTGTTAAGGGATTGTTTTATTCGAACGAGTTACAGAAGGTGGATAAAGACGAGAACAGTCTTTGGTTTATCGAACGCATTTTGAAACGAAGGAAAAGAAAGAAAAGAACCGAGTTTTTAGTTAAGTGGCTCGGGTTTCCTGAAAGCTTTAACAGTTGGGTTAATTCCAGTGACGTCAAAGACACTGACTCCAACGAGAAGTAAAGATGGATCGTTACATTTACGTGCGTAGTGACGAGAGTGATATCTTTTTCGATGATAATAAGACAATTAACTTTCGAGTGCAACTCAAATATCCCCTCTATTTATCTGGAGTATGGAAGGTGGCTCTGGTAGAATTTCATGCTACCGAGAAATCAAGGTCGAAATTAAAAGCGGATGATGGCCTTTATATTTACACTGATCTATGCAAAGAGTGTATAGTGAATGGCGAGGAACGTCCATTGTTACGAAGATTAGAAAAGAGTACTAAAAGTAAATGGGATTATATTTTAAGCACTCCTTTTTACGTAAATGTTGCAAAAAAGGAAGTTCGAGAGTTTAATATCTATATAAGAGGAGAAAACGATTCATCGGATTTAAATTTGCAAGATCCAGTACGATTGACTCTTCATTTGAAGCGGTATCCATTTTTGTGAAATGAAACTTTACGTACCAAACCCCCAAAAGTGGTCGGACTTTTTCTATCGCGTGAGTACTGGAAAAACGTCTTTAAACCAATCAGGCTCTGGAAGAAAACCTCGAGTTATAACGGTTGACCAATTAACGCCAGTGGAAGATAAGTCGTTATCCGTTAAAGCTGTCTTACCGACGGAACAGACCGCTGCGCAAGCGAAATCGGAATTACAGAGAGAGAATATAAATCCTAAAACAGTTGAAAGTATGTTTCAGTCTACCACTAGACGTTCGAGAAAGAGAAAGTCAGGATCAAAAACTACTCAAAAGTCAAAACGGCGACGTGTACATTCCAAGCGTCAGCGTGGTTCGGGCTTAAAAAGAAGTGCAAAAAAGAAACGTTCTCAAAGAAACAGAAGTCATTCCAAAAGGAGAAAAACAAATAGGAAACGTGACATTTTTGAAATTTAATCATGTCAACATTCAACGAGGAACAGTTTAAGGAAGGACTCGTGTCAGAGCTTAGTTTATATGACCTACCGAGCACTCAAACCAGTGTCAAAGAATTCAGAGATGAAGAAATTAGACCTATATCTCAAGTGTCATCGGATGGACCGTTCGAGTTCAGAATCAATGCACAAAATTCGCTGGACTACTTAGACCTAAAAAATTCGCAGATTTATGTGAAACTGAATGTGGTGAAAGCTGATGGATCGGATCTTGCAGGAGATAAATTAGGTCCCGCGAATTTGTTTTTGCAAAGCTTATTTTCCACGGTTGAACTGACGTTGCAAAATAAGGCCACAATTACTTGCAACTACAATCCATACAGAGCCTATATTCCTACGTTGCTGAAATACGGAAGTGACGCATTATCGAGTCAATTAACTATTCAGGGGTGGTGCTTAGATGATGCGGATGCACCGGGTGTAACAGATCCAAGCGGTGCTAACAGCGGACTAAACACAAGGTCCTCATGGATCGCTTCATCGAAAACGCTAGACTTGCAAGGACCCATCTTTCACGACTTGTGTGACATGGATCGATACCTTTTGAATCAAGTGGATGTTAAAATCAAGTTTTACAGGAACCCAGCGACTTTTGCGCTCCTTGCGGCTGATGATACCGCGGAATTTAGAATTAATATACAAGATATTTACGTGATAGCGAGGAAGATCAAGGTCAATCCGGCTGTGATTTATGGTCACGCTCAAATTCTTGAAAAGCAGAATGCGATGTATCCCTACACAAAGAAAGAAGTTCGTGTTCAGACAATCGCCAAAGGAAGCAGTTCATTTATTTGGGACAATATGTTTCAGGGGAAACGACCAGAAACGGTCATTATAGGATTTGTGAAGAGCAAAGCATTAAATGGCGACTATACCACCAATCCTTTCAATTTTGAACATTGTAATATTACGCAGATTGCAGTGTATAATGATGGTCTACCCGTGGGTGGCACTCCAATAAAAACTGATTTTACGACAACAAGAAGCGTTATCTCGAGAGCCTATACGAATCTGCTACAGAGTGTAGATAAATGGAGACGCAATGAAGGTGTTGCTATAGACAAGACCCACTTTGCGAATGGGAGCACCTTATTCGTGTTTCAGTCGGAGCCTAACTTTTCACATCATGGAGAGTATTTATCTCTGGTGAAGAGCGGGAACTCGCAGTTAGCAGTACAGTTTAGTACGATACTTGCTGGTGAGTCTCGCAATGGTTTTCTCTTCTTTTCACTTCAATCTACTGAATTGCGAATGATTTAAGTACTTTTTCTGTATATCGTGCCTCAATATGTCTAAAATAATCCTTTTTATTACAGAACCGATGACTTGCATCGTTTATTCGGAAGAACCAGCCTACCTTGAAATCACAAAAGAACGGGACTTAATTTTACAAGCATGAATACATCGCAGTTGGAATGCTGTATCAAGTCTGACCCTGTAATGTCGATAAACGTTTTGGGTGTTTTTGCTGCGGATCGTCTTCCGGTCGTTTTACCGACTAAACGTTTTGGACTTATTGTCAATACTGACAAGTCGTACGATCCGGGACAACATTGGTGTGCCATATATAGTGATGGTAATAGACACATGGATTTTTTCGATAGCTATGGCAGGGCCCCGCAGGAAAACAGTATTCTTATTTCACGTTGGTTAAATAACAAGGCGATAAAACAGGAGTATAATAAACGACAACTTCAAAGCAAGCAGACGACAGTGTGTGGAATGTATTGTGTTTTGTATTTACACCATAGACTATTAGGCGGTTCACTACCTTCATTCATCGAATCATTCGACACAAATCTGGAAATTAATGACGAGTATGTTGAGAACATTGTGTCCATAGCTTTTCCAGAGTGTGTGTCGAATAATCATGTTTTTAACCAGACTTGTGTTTCTCTATCATCGTGTATATAATCGATTATGTAGAATAAAAAGAGAATAAAAACAACTATTTATTTTTTCTTTATTCATTTATTTTTTCTTTATTCATTTATTTACCGTAGCTAAACCACTTATCAATTACAGGGTGTGATTTCAAAATCGCCCAGGACAAAACTTTGATTTTCGAGCGGAGTTCGCTCTATATGTTCGAATATCAAATGTTCGGCTATTGGCACTGGCGGGTCGATTATTGATAATTCAGTTATTTCCTCAACCGCTTCAATTTTATTTCCCTCATTACTGGATTTAATCGGTGTGATTTGACAACCGTTCAAATTGAAACTTTCGTTTTCTAATCGGGTGTACATTCGATCTTCGAAAACCAAAGGTTCAAATTGATTTTGATGTATTGATTCCGTGTATTCAGTGGGAAAATTTTCATGCTGATTATACACATTCCTTGTATTTATGGGCGTAATTTTACAACAATTCAAAGTAAAACTTTTGTTTTTAGGAGCGGTATATAGCCGTTCCTTGATTATCGAAGGTTTCATTTGAGTTGTGTTTTGTATAGTTGACGACTGCATGGAATCCTCTAAATGAGTTTCATTCGGAATAAGTGCATTTTCGTTCATTTCATCGGCCTCATTTATTTTGTAATGAGAATACGCGTAACTTTCAACTGAATTGATGAGAAATCTTTTGTCGTCGAAAGCGGATAACCCTGTTTTATTAATATTTTCACAGAAGAGTTCGTGTCGGTGACTTCTAATTGAAGCCATGGAAGACACTAATTTCTTTTCATTAAACAATACCGATTTGTAATGCGCGTGTTTGAGGTCCTTTTCAACAGTCACTTTAGACACGCCTTTAGCACGTTTCTCCTCTTTGAGATGATTTTTCACTTCAGAGGTACATTCATCACTTTTTTCTTCCTTATTTTTACAAGTATAACTATACATTTTTGAACGAAGTCCAACGAATTCGGAAATGGGTTGTCCATTTGACTCGTCTTTCATTTTGCCGAGCACCTTTTTGTTGTGATTACTGCAAAGTATGTGGTCTTTTGGATATTCCGAGGTATCGAATAAATGTTTGGAGAGCATCATGTCTTCGTAGATGTTGTCTGTTTCGCAGTAGAACAAGAGACTATCCGTATCAGTCATTTGTAGTTGCGCTCTTTCTCCGTACGTTTGTTTGATGTAGCCATACCAAAAGTCATACATGAGCCACTTACTTAGATCTGGAATATAGAATTATTTATTTCTTTTACTCGGAATGGGCGGAGTAAACAATATTAAAGTATTTTCAATCTGATTGAAAAGGCTTACTTAAAATGCACTTTCAACATTAGCTTGGTTTAAAGTGTTTTAATCTAGTGTAGAAATAAAACAATATTCATAGAATAAGCTTACCTAAAATGCACATTCCGCAATAGCTTGGTTTGAAGAGCTTCACTTTAGATTGTAATAGTTCCACTGCAACCAAATCTTCATTAAAGATGGTGGTGTTCTTGTAGGTTGGTTTGGCAGTCAGTTTCTTCAGACGCTTTTCTAGATGAACAAGCTCTATGTTTCTATGCTTTCGCTCGTTTTGCAGAGTCTGAAACGAAATATTTATTGAATACATTTTCAAAGTAAATCATTAATTTAAGGAGTGAAACTATTTTTCGATGTTATTTTAGAATGTATAAATTTTCATTTTTTTAAGCTTTTACTTATTTTAATAAATACATATATAGCCTTACTTTGCCAAAAACCGAGCAGTTCATCAATTTGTAGAAATTTTTCTCGAATGTAGACTTGGCTCGTTTTCTCATCTCAGTGTTGAAGTCAATATAGGGTTTCATCCAAGGTTTCTGTTTGAATTGTAAAACTCTGTGAATTTGTTTGATTTTCAAACCGAGTTTTACATATAGCTGAAGATTTCTGTAATGTAGAATGTAGTGATCTTTATCTCCCAGGGTAGCCAGTAACTTTTTCACCTGTCCTCGAGCTGGAAGCGGGTCTTCCGTTTTCAAACCATATATTTTACGTAGCAATTCCTGCGCGTACGGTGAAAGTTGCTCATTAGTTATAAACATTTTTTCTGGTGCGAGAGGGAGACAATTGTGTGAGTCATGTAATTCTGGTGGATAATGAAGAGATACATCTATGATGCATCCAATATCTCCATTTTCTTCGATATTCATGACATCAAAATTTTCCACATTTTCCAAGAATTTGAAATCGCCTACTGGGAGTGGTTGCACCATAGCCCATCCATATAGATTATTAGCATCTAAGTACATGAGATATGAGGTTGGAACGGATGGATCGTAATCTTTCAGCAATGGATTATTACATTTCTTATACCGGTTCGCCACCTGTGAAAGCCCTCCTCTCGTGCTCCGTTCAAACATCAATATTTTGTCAATATCTGTAAGAAGTTCCAGTTCCACATCCGTCATTTTGAGTAAACTGGCCCATGATAATGCAGGGGATGTATAAAAATGACAAGGATCCAACTCGTATTGAGAGAGGCATACTTTTCTAAAGGATTCAAATACGTCCGCTAATAACAAAACGTCCGTTTTGACATAAAGATCGTGATATTCTCCTAGGCATGACATATTGAATTTGTTAAAGACTCTCTTGGCATGCAAATAGTCATCTGTTGAAATACCTGATTTCTTAATGAATGAATAAAATTTTGTGATGGGAGGTAATTCCTTTTCTTCAAAGCGATCAAATGAGTCCATGTAATCGTAAGGATATATTCCCTTTTTCGTGAGTAGATCAATTTCATCGGCTTTGAATTCTGAACATAAATGTGGGAAAGCGTTAACCCCTTCCTGTTTTAGATTATCTACGAGAGTTTCTAGTCCACTTTGCATGAACTGAAAACTGTCAAGAAATCTTAAATCACCCAATGAAAAACTAACATATCGTTCTGATGTCTGTGGAATACAAGTAAGTCTATAATCCTTGAATTTTCCTAAGCTTTCACACAATATATGAGCATCGAAGTTGCGTAAGTTATGGAATATCACGCAGGTAAACTTAGATTGTTTGCAATTTAGATTACAGTCGGAGCATGCAGCTCCGATGATCTCTCCCGTTAAATGATTATGATGACAGACTATCTTTTTATAAGTCCTGTCATATAAGGTAAATTCTCTCTTGCAGAGACAACAATGCTTCGCATTATCGATTAATCCTTCGTGATCAGGTAGGGGTTCAATATGTGATAAAATGTTCCTTATATCTTTCTGTTCTTCTAATAAGGCCTCTATAAGTTTTTCGGCTGCATTCGGTCCGCGATAGACAACTGTGGGACGCGTAAATCGGTTTTGCTCGCATATTCTTTTATACGCAAATCCAGAGACTATTAACTTTGTCGTAGGTGTAGTTGAAGCGCATTCTGGATTAGGTGTACATGTATGGATTGGCAAGTTTACAGTTTCAAAGTCGGCATATATGACGAAGGGTACTTTTAAGGTTTTTCCGTAATCTTTGAATTTAAGAATAGCATCTTTATCACTTGACGGTAATATAACTTTTTGTGGTCCATGTGGAGAGCAGTAGTCTTTATGATTTAGTAAGAGATCTTCTCTGGTAAATCCATGCAAGCAGTAAGGACAAAAATGCGTCTTATTCTTAACAGTTTTCGTTCTAGATAGAAAACGATTTAAATCCGTTATCAAGCAATAGTGAGAAGTGTGTTCATTTTTTAACCAAAGAAGATTGACGTGATGTAGTCGGTCGGTATGATTGGTTACTCTCAATGGAATTATTGTATCATTTTCAAAACCAAAGACATTGATCGAAATATTGTCATTTTTCCGCTCGAATTTTAAAATGTCATTTATAGCTACTGGGTATTGAATACCCTTCATTACAAGCTCGTGTTCATAGGGTTCGTATATTCTCGGGTCTTCCGGTTGCATGCACTGTTGTGGATGCATTGATGCTAGAACGCAATAAAGAAAACATTTGTTATCTATGTTTTGAATGTTCAAGATACTTTTACTACACACTAATGTTTTTGGTAGAGGAATATAAGTGGATCCTGATAAGGGTTGATATACCACGGTGTGAATTTCTAATTTCAAAATACTTTTCACAAACCAATTGGAGCCCTCTTTCTGATATTTTTCTAAGCCAGCAAAGATTTTTTGAAAAGCTTCGTTTAAATCATGATCTGTCAATTCTTCTAACTGTAAAAGTCGATAAGTGAGACTTCGGAAGTATGGAGTTGATATGGTTGATTCGTGTCCATCATCTCTCTGCATTTCAACCTGAACACATAAATTCCACTTGATACCTCCAAGTTGACGAGCGCGTGCTTTCAGGTATGTCATAATTTCATCTCTGCTATTCGCTAAAAATGGTAGCATATCATAACGCTCGTTCCGTCTTGGATAGATAAATCTGTTGTTGACTTGATTTCTTAATGCTGATTCTGAGACACTTTGATGCACATTACTATTTTCCGTAACGGTATCATTTCTTAAACCACCAGAATCCTCATCAGATTCAGAATGATGAGAGTCATTATTTTCTTGAGTTGGTTCGTTTTTAGAACTGCTTGAGGGAATGATGTTCTCCGAGTTTTCCATTTCGTTAATCAATAAATGTTTCGAATTTGTTTCTTGTCTTCCTCCTCTCTGCTTTAATATGTGATTTTTTTCAATATGATTGACCAACTGTCGATATGTTGAGAACTGGTTTTGACAATGTCGACAGGAAAACGAAATTTTATCGCTACCGTTTTGATCGAGAGCCACGGAGGAATTGCATTTCTCTGCGGTATGTGTTCCTTTTTTATTTGTTTGCAATCCATGAACTTCTTGTTTATGTCGTTTTAAATTGTTCGGAAAACTAAACGAAGCTCCACAACTTTCACATTCACGTTTTCTGTTATGCATATGTATATGTTGAGTTAAACCTCTTTTGTTTTTAAATGTTTTTTTGCAAATGTGACATTCGAAATATTCACTTTCTGGAGATGTATTTTCTTTATTTCGCTCCATCATGAAATACAAATCACTATTAACGCATCGTAATTGGTTCAACTCTTTTTCGTTACAACTTAGTATTTGTTCCGAAATTAAGTCCCGTAAGACCACTCATAATTGTTTTCCACTGTAATACTGATCCGAGCACGCATAGTAACACAGCTAAACTAATTATTTTCCCTGTTTATCCTCGTTTTAAATACTCCTCGTTGAACTGTCGGATATAATAAATGATTTTTTCTAACCTTATACTCTGAGATTTATGTGTCAAGATAAAAAATGATGAATATAATTACGAAACAAAACCGCTTCGTGTCACGTTCTTATATGCGTGGTTGTTTTGTAACACATGACAACGTGTCTAATTAGAAATATAATTGTCAAATAAAGAATGATTAATGAGTTATTTTCTAAATAAAGAAATATAACTGTCAAATAAAGAATGATTAATGAGTTGGTTTTTTAAATAAAAAATATAACTGTCAAATAAAGAATGATAAATGAGTTGTTTTTTAAATCAAGAAATATAACTGTCAAATAAAGAATGATAAATGAGGTTTTTTAAATCGAGAAACACATCAAAAATGTACCTGACTTCAGGTTTTAAAGCATGTCTGCTCCTTTTGTAATTGCGATACAAATGTAAAATAAAAAGTGATTGTTGCGTATTTCTTTTTTGCATACTTTTATGAATACATATTCTTTTAATCAAATCTGATTTAAAGACAATGACGTGCCATAGATGCTCTTTCACCGATTTAAACGTCTCGATTGATATCTGAACACGCCTTTATGAAATGGATATTTTCAACTTTTAAGTAAGAAAGGATATCTCACCATTATATTGTATAATTAATCCACTGCTTCTTCTTGCTATCTTTGTGTGTTTTTTCTGGTTTTCTTTTTCGGTTAAATGTCATCTTAGATAACGGCTTCTTAACGAAAAGTGTTGGCTTAATAATCTGCTGATCAATTCCGATCGTTGACTGATCTGTTTTTTGAAAATCTGTTGTTTTTTTCAACGTTTGACCACCCTTTTGATAGTACGCTTTTTCAGTGCTTGCGACATCTTGCGATACGCCATCGTCCAAGCTAAAGTTTTGCTTAGTATTGTCCTCTAATTTCTGTTGTTGTGTTTGTTGAAGGAGGTGATCGTATTTAATTTTTGGGATTAACACTAATTCACGAGCCATCATAAAGTTCCTTTTTAATAACGCGTATAATTTTTATGATTTGTTGAGAATATTTCAGAAGGAGCTTCTTTCTTTGCGAATCCGAAATTATTTTGCTCACAAAACGACGAATAATTTTCTTATGCCTTTTCAAAGACGCTTTATCCGATTGACTAAGATCACGATTTCCCATCAACACATTAAATACAATTTGTACGATAGCTCTTAATTGCGATTTCTCTATCGTTTTTATCAAAGCATGTCTTTGTTTTAACGAAGTACTCAACAGAAGACGTAAAAAGTCCCCTTTCGTTCGCGTTATGTTATTCATTGCTTCTTTTCAGATGCATACACGATCATAGTCTCACCAGGAATGATTTTAGTTCGCAACCTGTATGAACTATTTGAATGAGGGGAAAGGTCAATCAAAAGGTATCCGTATGGGTTTTCTGTTGCTTTTCTGTACGCATCCATGAAAAAGTCCAATTGTCTAGGAAATATTTGTCGACCTAATGTTTGTATTTGTAACTCGTCCCGTCTGTTTTTAAATAATATGAAATAGTGTGTATTCAAGCTTATTGTTCTATATTCTTTGCCCGGATTGAATGCATTTTGAGACACTAAAATGGAAAAGAAATTATAATGATGGGCTAGAGCACAGTATATGGAAAGCACGGTTTTTAAAGTACCAACATTTTTTGTGTGTGGATCTGTCATGTTCTCAATACCAGCGTTAAGATCATCCATACAAAGTAACTTATGACCCGGTTCTTTTATATTCCATTCTTCTAAATCTTGCTTTGATGGTAATCCCTCAATAAAATGGATATGCGATAGTTCTCGCTTCATATCATCATAAAGGGGTTGATATACGCCATAACAATAGTAGATCTCCCGAATTGAATCTTTAAACATACCATTGGCATGCTTTAAAATCTCAAACAGAAGACGGCTCTTTCCTGATCTGGAAGGTGCTAGTAAAAACAAGATAAATCATATACAGTTTGATTTTTTTTTATCAGACAGTCTCTAGTAAAACGGGTAACAGTATATTGATGTCTTCGAATTTTCAGTACTTTTAAAACTGTTTAAGTAACGAGCGTATGAAAAAGAAAAACGAGCGTATGAAAAAGAAAAATGAACGTATAATAAATCAAATTCAGAATTTTAATTATGACGAATGGGTACCTATACTTAATTGGAAATAATTTCAAGTTGTACGATTTTCTCTTAGGAATAATAATCTTTTCAGTCCTTTAAAAAAGAAAAGGTACCTATAATTTGTGCCGTCGAAGCGGTTTCAAATTTTACTACACTCTCCATAACAAGTGTGAATCCAAATTAATATACGTTCTTTCTTCTTTTTCGTAAATGAAACTAAAACTAAAACATACAATAATATCATTTTTATTTCCGATTACAAATGATGAGTACATAATGTATACACAATTATCAAAAAAAAAGTACAGAAATGTAAATTCACACGAAAATAGGTTTAGAATCGTTTTTCTAGTTTCAAAATCGATTCAACCATATTGATCAAACGATTTTTAAATCCTGCTGTGTTGATTTGAGTCTCTCTCCATGATTCACATTGTAGTTTCAGTCGATGTATATCAATTATTTCTATCGGAACAGAATCCAGCATGTAAACAGTTCCATACCACTTTTCAATCACTGACACTTCGTTTATTTCTCTTGAAATATAGTTCCAGTACAGTTCTAATTGTTCTTTTGTCGTTAGCATTAAGCAACGATGATCAAGTTGGGATAAGGCTCCATTTTTACATCCATCGCATTTCATTTTAAAGACACTCGTCATAACACTGATAATTTCTTTTGCATACAAAAAATCGAAATAAGAGTCCAACAACGGCACGTACTGTGTATCCATTACCAAGTGTTATCTGACTGACAAAGTTGTTCGAGATAAGGCGGTAATCCAACGCTGACTGATTGCTCGTTCCATTGCTGTTCTCCAAAGCCAATCATTTTTAGGAAAAAACAAGTACTAGACCACTTTTTATGTTCTTCTATTGGGTCATCTAACGAACCCCATTGAGATAACTTTACACCGCACGAAAAACATTCACAAGTGTCATTTTCGTTTGTGTAAAATAGTCCGGCTGATGCTAAGGAGTACTTATTTTGTCGCATTTGTTTAGGCCACGTTTGAAATGTTTTTAAACGATTTTGATAGAGCAAATAGTTCGAATACTTGTGTTGATAGTCCACGTTATTTTCCATGACTTAATTCGAATCAATTTTCAGATGGAATGAACAGTCTTGTGAGTCCGCGTAGTCCTTATAACTGTCAGGATTACACTGTGAACAAAGAATTTGGCCCCATTCATTGTCATGGGCATGCTCAGTTGGATCTGGAAATGTACCACTTAAAAGCGATATAGGAAATAAATCAGTCCCGTCCTGAGCATTGTCACTTTGCGAAATTTTATTTGTAAGTACGGAAACACTTTCTGGTGACACATTCAATTCTTCCGCATCGTGGTAACTCAAAATTCCAAGCTGGTTTTGAGGTACCTCCCATATATTCGTTTCTTTTTTTAAGGATCGTTGCGTCATTTGACTAAATAATTCCGGTGAAGAGGGGATATGTATAACTTCCGCGCTATCTTTAAGTGTATTTCCTTCAAGGGTAAATGAGCTTTGAGAATGGTTTGGAGTCGATTTTGGTTTACTCTTAATTTTAGGACGCTTCTTGTTTGTTCGATGACTTACGTTTCTAAATCGTTTTTCGTGAAACACGCTAGTCAAATGAGAACTTAGAAAAGATTCTGCCAGCCACTTTTTACATGTTGAACAAAAAATATTTTTAACTGTCCTTCTTTTACTGGATAATGAATATATATCCATTTCGTTTTATTGTTCTTTTAAAAATGATATCAGAAATTGAACTCCCTCCTTCGAATCACATATGAAATTAAAGATTTCGTTAGAAATGGTTACAAATTTTGAAGCATTTCTTATTCTTATTGAAGGTCCATTTCTCCTTTTTTTAATAATAATTGAAACGGAGTCACTCACTTCACATTTAATCATTTTTTTGTTCGATATGTATGAAATGTCTCTGAATTCGCCTTGCTCAAATTTCAAATTAGCGATATCAACGGCTGCCTGTGTCATTGTCATAAATGTTAATACGGTTGAAATCTTTTGTTGACGCGAGCTTGTATATGCCTACTTTTTTCGACATAAGCGTTCTCTCTGGCATAAGAGTGTTCAGGTGAGCTAGAGGTAGATGGATCAGCGTTGTCCTTTGTCTGATTGCCGCTAGATGTACTAAGTTCTGGTGATGTGTTTTTTTCGTCTTGGTTGTCAAACGTTGTTGCAAAAAAGCTATCACTTTGAGCTTGTGTCATACCCATATACTGAAAATATATCATTCCAAAATGACTATTTCGTATAATCTTTTTAACAACTTGGTTGAATGGTGTGAATATTTGAAAAATATGATAAAAAGTGAATATTTCGTTAACATATAACCCCATTCAATATCCTCGGGATTTAGCTAAAATCATCTATGAAATAAGACTAATATTCTCATATCGTTTATCTTTTTATTATATTTTTCATTTTTTTTTTTTTTTTTTTTTTTTTTTTTTTTTTTTTTTTTTTTTTTTTTTTCTTATTACGATTGTGAAGTATTTTTAATTTTTTTATGACTGATAAAATTAAATTTAAACATACCTGCTCTCCTTCTATTTGTCGCGCATAATCCACAAACTGGCTAAGACAATCCTTCAGTATTAATGCATTATCCCATCGAAAAGATATACTTTTCTGCTTGCATTTATCGTAAACTCCATTCGTTCTGGCCTTAGAAGAATCAAATATATGAACCCATAGCTGCCCCTGCCAAATATTTAGACAAACATTCTTTCCATATCCGAAATTTGCTTGAACCTTCTGTAAAAGTCCATTACTAGAATATGTAGGATCCATCACGACGTTTTTATCAGAGTAAAGTGATCAAGGACGTATCAGCTTTAATTTTATAAGGATGATATTAGTATATGATTGGTTAGATATGATACATTATGACCAACCCACATCTACCTGATTCGTTGATATTTGAAAAGTCTAGAGATGATGTAGCTATCTTTATGTTTGATTAATGGTTAACGTGATAAATAGAATAAATTAACCCTTAATGATATACATTGACGTCATTTCACATATTTATGGCTTTGAAATAGGAGACTTAAAGTCTGCTGACAGATAAAAATGTCGGATACCACCCCATTAATGCGTGTTTAATAACAGACAGATATGACATATTATCTATCTTTGACTTTACGTGTGACATTGGAATGACATTGAAAGATG
>CAVMGG010000443.1:0-18101 GCA_963680895.1 Fragum sueziense
AAACAAGAAACAACCAAAAACAAAAAACCAAACACAAAACAAAACAAGAAAAAACAAACAACCAACAAAAACACCAAAAAACACCAAAAACACAAACAACCACGGGCCAGATATGAACGTGCAATGGATACAAACAAGGCCAAAGGACATCTAAAATCTTCAGACGCCATCGACCGCAAATTAATACCACTACAAGATCCAACATGAAGAGTGAGACAGCAAATGAATCGGCCCCCCCCCCCATCCGGAGGGGGAGCCGCAAAGGAAACCCAGTGGTTGCCAATGCAGCAGAGGGCAAAATTAAAATACAAAACCCCGGCTCTCAGAGTCCTCTCAAACGACCTTGTCACCAGCTTCATCATCCCAGCGTCACCGCATCCAAGCTCCGCAAATTCACCATATGGCTGTTGCACTATGCAAGAAAAAAGTGTGGAGTCTGCCATCACGGATTCACAGTGAATTGGAGCGACCCCCTCCTGGGACATCGGTGCCCACATGCTCATGGTTGTCACTCTCATTTCCGCGGTGAGTGTCTTCATCTTGATGTCCAATCACAGGTGTCACGGGAAAGGAGTACCCTCGTTGAATTCCTTCGGATGTTACCGCATTTGGTGTAGCTTGAAGCATTAATTCCATTTGATTTTGAATAACAATTCGTTCATGCTCATTGCTTCTAATTTCAATCCAGAGGCGGATTCTTCTCAGTGCTTGAATGGTCAATTCCATGAGGCGGCCATCGTCTGAAGACACGATGGTGTCCATTGTTGGGCTCAATCTTAGTCGTTGGTGACAATACTCAAGTCTGCGCTGAGTCTCTTCCACCAATTCTCCATATTGCTGGAGGCGTAGAAGTACGGTCGCATTGTCACTTTCTGTGTGTGGAGCCGTCATGCCTTAGCCAGAAAGCAGAGTGTAGTCCCGGCGATCTCACTACCACGAAATTGCAAGGATGATGGTTCAGGAAATGCTCCTACGTTTGTGAGTAGGCAAGGCTGTGGCTTCGATCTGTGGGATGGATCTGCGCAAATACGTGTAAGCAGCTTCGAGAGCTCTGGGGTGTACTAATGCACAAAAGCCATGGCGCGGTGTACTTTGACACCTTTGACACCTAAGCTACGAGAAGAGCCACAGCAGCGCCATGCTACCTTTGCAGGGGGGCAGGCCGGCTAACTAAGACAGGCGAGGAAAGACCCAGTGGTCTTCCCCCTCTGTATTAATTCGCGTTTTTTTTTTTTTTTGTAGGCTTCTTTTCGTGGCCTGCGGGTCTTACGACCGGGGCTGCCGGAAGGCACGGGTTACGGGGGGAATCTTGGGCATGCTAGTCGCCTTGGGCAACTAGGGGGCTCCAACTACCGGCGGCAACTGGCCTCTGTCCACAAAAGATTGCCTGATTTGCTCGGTACGGCACACTGCGCCAAAGCTGCAAAGGGCAGTAACCGCGGCTACATCTCCATTAAGCAGGGCTTCTTCCAAGGGGGGTAGCTGTGGAGGATGCCATACATTGGGGGAAACCCCTGAATGTAGAAGGATGAGGACAGCGTTTGGGCTGCTCCTATTAGCTCGTCCCCTAGCCCGACCCCGAATGGCCAGACTCACTGGGTTCACCATGACATTGCTGTGCAATACTGCGCTCGGAACGCACCGTCCTTTTGCTAGAAGGTTCCAAAGTTGCATAGAGTCATTGGTGACTGTGCACCGAACGACCTCACTTAACTCCGACCTACTCAAGGGTGTTGGCTCTAATGGTTGCTGGATGGCTTGGAGCAGGCAGCCAGTGTCAGGGCAATGCATGGAGACTGTGTCAGCATCCGGGGGCATATTGTCTTCCAAGATAAGCTTCCAGTGCAGGGGTGAAGTGCGCGTGCTCTCACTGATATGCACCTTAATTTGCCACATGAAAATGGTTGACATGGAATCAAAGGACTCGTAGAGGACGCCTCCCGAAGCAGCAGCTACAACTACAACTGTAGGTACCATTCGATCGCAGCCAGAAGGAGAATTGTCCGGGCGTGGTACCGACATCGTCCTCTATTGTGAGGCTCTCTACTGCTAAGGCTAGACCCGAAATAGCTGCGGTGAGGAACTTAACCGGGGAAATAGCAGCGAAGAAAGACCCAGTGGTCTTCCCCCTCTGCCTGTACTCGCGGGTTTGTTTTTTTTTTTTTTTTTTTTTTTTTGGTTGGGGACACTGGTGGGGTGCGGTACCCTACGGCCCATAGGTAGTCTTGCCTTTGGAAGTCCCTTTACGGTGTGGGGGTCCCCTACTGCGTTCTCTCGCCGTGGCTGTACCCGATGAGGTGGGTTGAACAGCTTCCCAAGGCTTATAGACCTGACTGTTTGAGGTGGCGGAGGTCAATCCCGCATTCTTCTAGTTGCCTGCGCCATACACGGGGCGGTGCCCAGCTACGGTGCTCTTGCACTTTCGGCTGTTGATCATTACTGGTAATGTGGCTTGTTTCCACAAACATAGAGCTGAGGCCATGCATGGTACAGACTTGGCAGTCTTGCGGGAAAAGCTGGCTACACTCTTTTAAATACTTTGGCAGGGTTTTAAGGACAAATGCATTCTGATATGTGTCCCTTATGTCTCTGGCCACTACATGGGAACCACTAGATCGGCTTGCCAATTCCAGGACTTCTGCTGGTTCCATACGCAAAGTGTCCCATGGGGTCGGGACCCGATTGTACCACTCAGCTTCTGGGTCAAATTGTTTGTTATACTGTTCGCCCAGGGCAGCCTTGACTTCAATACGAACCTTAGTAAAGCCAGTGCTAGCAGCCAAGTTTTGAACAGTGGAGTTGTCAAACAGTCCTTTTTCAAAAGCTGCTTGTGTGAGCGGCGTATGCATATCAGGAGCCCAGAGGGACGGCAGTGTGGTGGCACCTGCTTTCATAACCAGAGTGGTGAATTGCTCACTATCAGTACGCTTGGTTGTCCCGAGGGAAATTAGGCCCTGCTGGATTGCAACCGCCGGCTTGGTACTCAACAGTTGTTGGGGGTCTAAACCGACGTCAGGCAGGTTGTGCATGATTTGTTCCAAAAACAAACATGGGAAATATACTTTGATATTGTGAGTTGGCAAACGGTTAGCGAAGTTTTTCTGTCGTTGTATAACAACAAATGACAGAATGGAATCCGTTTTGCGTTTGTCCATGGCTGGAGATTTATCTGCTCTACGCATTGGTGCGATGGCATGACAGTCCACTGCAAGTTCCGTATACACAGCTTTCTGCCAAAACTCGACAGATTCCAAGTTGTGCCAGGCCTGAAACCTACGTACCGCCCGGATTGTACTGATGTTCTGGAACATTGGTGCCAGTAACTCAGCAACTTGACGAGCTGCCGTCCAGGCTGCTGATTCGCAGGTAGACTTCAGCCACTCTTCGTCGATGCAGTGGCCTCGTAGCGTGGCTTCTGTAACTAGTCTGGCTACATTCTGGGAGTAACTTGCCGAGACTTTGGGCAGGTCTATGCTGAGTCGCGCCATTGGCCACTCATATGGCAATTGGCTAATTTGAAGGAATTGGAATTTGGGAAGTGGGTCGATATTCTGCTCCCAGCTCCAGCAGAATTGCGCAAGACTGGCCGCCGTCGCATTGAAGAGCGCTTGGAGAGATTCCTCTGCATCATCACTGGAGGGAAAGCCAACAGTTTCCGCAAATGGATCCGCTTCTTCCTCAATTCCTTGGAGATGGCCAACGCGCTTTGTTTTCTTTCGCACCAGCCATTGCCCAGGGACCCAGTGGTCTCCGGGTAATGAGGGGCGACTGGTAGAACTTGCCACGCTTGTTGTAGAGGAATCTGATTCAATCTGTGATGAGTCTGGGGACTGGGGTCTCTGGGTCTTTGTGGAGCGATCATCTCGGACATCTCGCAGGCGCTGCAAGATTGATGGGGGAGTTGGCTCAAGCCGGTCTTGCCAATTAGAGGGTGCATGCTCAATCAGATGATCTTCGGTGGCCAGCGTTGGGGTGTGGCTGAACGCATCATAGGCGTGGACCCTATGCAAAGCCCAAAATCTATGGGAGGCATGACTATTGCGGGACGTCACTGCGTCCCAACCGCGTTTATGTATGTGTTGCAGCAACCACCCTTGTTCGTCTGGATGCACTTCCCACAGAGGTTTGTCCTCACCATCTAAGGCATATCCCCACAAGACTCCCATTGCCCAGTGGCCCGGATAGGCGGCATGGCGCCTGTCGGTCGGCCAGTAGTTTCTTGCTTCAACTAAGACCAAATGGAGCCGATGCAAACACATTCGGTTTGAGTCGAGGTCATGTCTCTGCCAACACAATGCCATGGGAAGGGGAAATTCGCCAAATCTCATGCCACTGATACGGTACTCCATTTCTTCGTCACTGGTGATTGCATAGTCTAGGGCAGCTTCTTCTTGAGTCAGTCCATAAGCATCGGTATCAACCACTACCAGCCCTGTTTGGAGGACCGCGGCCACGATGCAAGCTCCTGGCTGCCCTGCCATATCGAGAGGGGAGATGATGATGGTTGTGCCAATAGCTCTTGACAGTCCCACATTGGCTCTAGTAAATGCTTCCATACGTTTGATGTCCTCTTGATGGTTGGGCTCCTTTTTGTGGCCTTGTGTGAGACTTGCTCGGCGCGGGCGTCGCCCTGACAGAAAGCCTACTGCATCCTGCAGCATAAATGCACGGTAGCATGTACTACCTGCGAGCCGAACTACAGTGTCAACTCTGGTGGGGACTGTGGTAAGGAACTCTGGTTGGGGAGGGCAGTGTGCCTTAGACTTCCCGCTACCCTTGCCCTTGGCTCGTTTAGGTGGGGAGCTCGCATTATGCGGGTCTCTTCCTTCAATCGGAGGGGCGACATAAGCTGGATTGGGAACTCGCGATGGGAAGGGGACTTCTGGAGTGCTATGGGCCAGTGAATCACGCTGAAACCGAGTATTTGTGATGATTATTTGCCCCGGAGTGGCTCCTGGGTTGCTCTGTTGGTAGCTAGGCACATGTTCAAAGTGATCAAAGGCCGACCTAACTACTGCTAATACAGCCTTGGCAGTGGCTCGTCCCCGACGTCGTCGGTCAGGATGTCTGCGTGTGGCGTCCCGCCAAAACACATAGCGAAAGCCATGCGGCTCATTGCGGTTGAGATTGCGGGTGCCTGTGCCAAATTGCCAATTGTCGTTTTGGTGCTGTATCAGTGCAGGGTACAGTGTACCAATGAGAGCTTCATACACTGGGTTGGGGACTCTGCTCGTAGTGGAGAGTGTGAGTCCCCAGTCATGAACTCCCTTAGCCAAACCACAGCATTCCATGCATGAGCTCGCCTGTTGCAATAGCAAGGGAGAATTGGGTTTGAGGAGTATGTGGGCCAAGGCAAGAACCGTGCCGACAGGGGACATAACATTGACTCTGTCACATTCCGGAGCCACACTTAGCACCCATGAGGCGAACTCATTTTCAATGACCCCTTGCAGGTGGAAAGAACCCAGTGGTTCTCTCTCACTTGCACCTGCAGAAGAACCCAGTGGTTCTCCAGAGGTGCGTTCTTGAGCTTGCACCGCTTGGCTAGGTAGGACAATCGGGCCCTTGGTAGTGAGAGCCCATGGGGCGATGACACTTCTATTACTGACTGTTCCAACGTGGGAAAGGACATCCGAAAGGCCAAACCCATGAGCGTGCGACAGCGCTCTCCCCAATGCAACACAAAGATTGGCAGGCGTTCGGCTGTTTTGGCCAGCACGTAGACCAATAGGCAGGCGTAGCAGTTCACCCCTGAGGTACTGTGCTAGCCTAGTGTCCCTGATTCCTCCTGGTGACTGGTTGCGATCGCCCATGTAAATAACAAAACACGGAACTCTGGTCATGGCAACAGCTGACACAGAAAGGAGTTCAGCCCCTTGCTGACTTTCTTCATGAACAAAGAGGCAGGTTTTGCTAAAGTGGGAAGCAATTTGAGGCAGCCAGTGATCCACAGCTTTGAATGCTGTGCCAGTAGTAACTACTAGGACCTTAGCCATTGAGACCCTCTGGTGGGTGGAATGGTCACGCGTTGCTGCATCAATGGTATGATGCTTGCCCTCATTGGCATCATATTCCGTTGCTCCAATTGCACGACAAAACAGCGCTTTGTGCTCCTGGCTCAAGTGCATACGTTCCACTTGCGAAGCAATGGCCTGCCCCGCAGGGTTTTCCTTGCTCACTACGGTAAGCTTGACTGTCGGCGGGGTAGTGAGAGCAAGCCACATCAGGATGAAAGGCATGCTAGTAGTCTTACCAGCTCCAAATATGCCAGCCAAAGCTAAGGAGGAGCGACCCGATTCAAGGCACGCTGCAATGGCTGCCGTCGCCGAAATTAGGTGTCCAGCATCATTTTTGGCTTCCTGCAGGATTTGCTCACAGAACTTTTGGCAAGGCAGGAGCGCAGTATTTTGAGTGACAAAAAGTGTTGTCAATAGGTGTAAACTATCGATCAGTTCACTTTTATGTTCTGGGGCAAAAGGAACACATGCGGCTGGGTGCGGGATTCCAAGCACAAAGGGGCGGTGGACGGCAGGGAGATGAGCAATATTCATGAGCTGGGAACCCCCAAGGGTCTTGCCTACCTTTACAATGGCCTGAACATCCAGCTGGAGGTCCTCCATATCAAGCATACCTTGTGGTACACCCGGTTCTATGTTCCAATCTTCGGGGAGAAGGTGTTGGATGGCTGTGTTGACCCCTGGCAACAACATGATTTGCAGACCCTTCAAATAGGTCCGGTACCAGGAAGGGTCAGTGTTAGTATTTTTGCGCGGCCGATCTTTTCTACCTACTACTCCGCAAAAGACAAAATATTGGTCCTCCATAGGCACCAGGAGGGTGCTCTTGCTTCCCAGAGACCCAGTGGTCTCCGTTGGCAAGATTTCGCTGTCGGAGGCAGTTGCATGTGTAGACCCTTTTTCATGCCGGGCCGCCGCCACGTCTATTTCTGATGAAAAAGGCAGTGTCACATGCACCGGCTGGTTGCTATGATATCTGCATACAAACGCCAAAACAGTACCCTCATCAAGATTGAGCTGGACGGAGCTTTTGTAATCTTCATACCATGATTGAGCGGTGTAGGTTGTATCATAGCATGGTATCCAAAAAGCAATTGGGGAGCGGGGCTGGTCAAACTCGAGCCAGTACTCATGGAGTTGTTCCTGTCCAACTGCAATTGATGTGACTGATACTGGCATGCCATCCAATGACGCCCGGCTAACCATGGGTGAAGTGGCAAGAGCCGTTTCTCCTTCAAATGTAAGTTGCGGAAGGAATGCATGGACTAGCACTGTAAGGGCTTTCAGAGGCAGGGGGCGTAACAAATCCCGAGCAATCGCATTAAGCCATGGAATCGTTGTCTTTTTCCCCAGGTGGATATGAAAGTGGCTTAGCACTAGCTCCTTGACCTGCTCATCATTAAGAGGAACTGCATCATTCGCTTGCATTCCCAATTCTGCAGCTACCTTAGTTCTGAAAGCTGGGTCATCTAAGTGGAGCCAGTCAATTACAAAGCCCAGATCAACGTCTGTACGCACATTTTGCATCCAACTTGCTAACCGTAATGGGAGCTGGAGTCGAACTTGCTGAGGGCGGAAGTCTACATAAGTCTTAGCTAAAGCACGTTCGTCCCACGTCCCCTCTGGTAACACAAGGTCAAGCAAGTGCCCATAATTGTGTTGTTCAGTTGACATCCATTCCGCGTGTCCACGAATGAGCGTGACATGCAGGTGCTTCATGAGCCAGTGCGCAACCTGCGTCGGTTTCCACGAGCACAATTGGTCTGACAAGAAGTGCACTAGGCGTATATCATGGCAGGGTCCGGAGGCAAAGTCAAGGGCACCCAGATGACTCAGCTGTACGAGTGTTGATTCACTCATAGCAATTCCACCCAAGGTGAGTTGGAGTCGGAATGCTTGAGAAACTCGGCTGGCCACTAGCCCTAAGGCAGCTCCTACATAGCTTCCTGCACTGAAACCACGAACCATGATCTGTTTGACCAGTGGTTCAGGGGGTGCGCAATACCCCAGCCACGACAGTATCAAGCGAACAGGGTTGGGATGCAGAGCCACGAGCTTCCAGAATACTCCTGCATCAAACTCAGCATGCGGTTCCAATCGATGAGCAGGGATACGTTGGGCTGCCCTGACAACTTCAATTGATCGGTGAACAATTGTACATGCATCTATCGGGCAAACTTGCGCCCACTCTTCTTCAACTTTCTCCGTGTCGAAAATGAGTTGACTAAATGCGTGCACACCCACGGTATGGCCTCTGGCGATCTGAGTCTGTGTTGGTAAATACACGTCGGCTGGTGCCAAGGAAGGCCATACACCAAATGTCGCCTGCCAATTCTGGGGATCACCAAGGTCAAGGTGGCCCCTGTCAGCCCCAGAGACGTGCCTCCAAGTCCTGGACAATCCACATATACGTGGCTCGTATTCTCCTTGATGGTGTCAAGAGCTTGTTCAATACTAGTGGCTGCGCCAGCGGCTGAGCTAGCTTCGGTATCAGCATCCGAAAAGTCTTCAACTGCGACTTGATCTTGCACAGAAACCCGGACAACATCGTGCATGTCCTCATCCTGGTCCAGGCACACCATCGGAACAACAGGCGGGAGGGATTCTTCAGTGGAGTGGGCTGTTGCCGTCTCCGACCCTGTCGCAGAAGGACCCAGTGGTCCTCTAGCGGGGGTCAGGGGCTGCAAGATTGGGTGGGTACCAATAGTCCAGGGGACCTGCATAACATCTTCGTAAACTACCCAAGCTGGATCATGCTGACCTGTTGTTTTGATCCACTTTTCCAGCAGGAGCCTGCTGAGTTGTTTGGACATTGTTACGACGTGAGAAGACCCATGCCAGCAAACTCCACTATACGGGGTCCATCCAGTCTGTTGCCAATGAGGTTGCAAGTCACCTACCCCTAATAGTACGGCAGGGAGGGATTCCCAGCCCTCATGGGCAAGTGCGTTGAGCGTAGATTGTGCTTTCGATTTGTCCTTGCCGAAACAGTGATAGATGGCAGGGCGCATATACTTCATGTCGACTTGGTTCGCTTGGAAAAGCCTTGAGCCCGGTAAGACAATGGCAGGATAAGCAGCTTGCAGTTCCGGCAAAAGGGACAGTGCTCCTTGCTCATACGCTGCTCGTGCCCACTCCGTATGTCGGGGCGTACGACCCCTTGCTTCGGGATTGAGGCATCTGTCATGTGCTATTCTAGGCCACTGATCTCCTATTTCCCAGTTCTCCGGGATAGGCCAGAAAAGTCGCGTGAGCAGAAGACCCTGGAGTGCCCATACCCAACACAGGTCCAAGGTGGTATGACATTCAATACCTAAGAAAGGTGTGCTTAATGTACCTTGTCGCATCAGGACCGAAGGTGTCAGTCTCGGAGCTGAGCTCGCCAGCAAGGCATCCCTGTGCAGCATGAGCAGCTTGGAAAGGTCCTCAGCTGACAAGCTTAGGTTGGGAGGTTCCACCTTTGTATCAGCAAGACTGATGACCAAACCTGCATTGAGATCATGAAACTGTTCCGAAAAAAGCAGCATTCCTGGAGTCAAATGCCCTTGGCGGTCCGGAGAAGGACCCAGTGGTCCTCCCTGCCCGGAATTGACACCTCCTGGTGGTGTATGTTGGGAGTGCGCCAAGATTTGCCTTTCCGCTAAAAGAACAAGGTCATGGATTTCAAACAATGAGATTGGTACACAGTCGGTGTCGATTAATGCAATGTGGACCGATGGAAACAGGAAGCGAGCGACAAGCAGGACAAACACCCCAGCCCAGACATGAGGGACATACTCGACACCGCTATTTTGTTGAATGTGAAACCAGCAGAGGCGCGTCACCTCACGGAACCTTCCCTTCAACTGAGTTCTTGACTGCCACCATGGTTGAAAGGCAGGCCAATAATCTACTTCTGTCGGGGCCCTACTATCAACGATCATGTAGACCACATGTGAGCCCTCAAAGACCAATCGTTGTTGAAGCACAGCTTGAATGACTTGCTGAAAGTTGACTGTTCCACCCGCCCCTTGGGTGCGGTACCCTTGAATGTCGCCAGGTTCAGATGTGTTGCCCCGCACAACATCAGCAGGCCGGTGGGCGGTAGAACCTCGGTCAAAACCAAAGCAAGATCGAACTGAAAGCGGCGTGGCTTCAAACCTGAGGAATTCTTCCCGCAGTCTTGCATACGAATGGTGTCCTGCAGATAAGTTCCAGGAGTCTTGGTTTAACCAAAATTCGTTTGGGTTTTCAAAGTCATGAATAGTGTCAAAAGGTGCATTTGTCACTGCACTGGAAAAAGGTGAAACGTCGTCACTAGCTAGTGCACCAAAAGTATTGGATTGTACTGCCATGAAACACCCAAAAAACTCAGAGTCTCTAGTCACACACCTCGTTTTCCAAAGAGGCAGCACTACCGCTCGGACAATCAACGACCACAAACCCAGTGGTTTCTATGCTGCGAGAGCAGAATGCGATAGCTTCAATGTCACAGGTACAGGGTCGCATGTACTTAACGTGACAATGACTACAGTGCAATTGCAAAGAAGACCCAGTGGTCTTCAATGCTGTGCACCATGCTGGAGCCAAATGAGACAAAGCAACAGTTTTAAGTGAGCCAACTGTCCATGTGATGGCATTCATAAAGAAGACTGTCATCTAGATATGAGAATACATAAACATATTTCAAGGGCAGTACACAAATTAGCAGCACTCCAAACCCAAGAAAGCAATATGTGGATGCTTCAAGTATACCCCGTAGATCTCATGAAAGGGTACTGTTGACATGACATGCCTTTTTAGGTCAATGCACAGGCTCACGCGGATAGCCAGTACTGCACTAGTCCCAGGCTACATCTGGTCCTGCAGGAGACAACACTAGCTGGACTTGTTGAGCCATTCGAATGGCAAGAACCATCCCACGCAGCTTGGCATAGCGGCTGTGCAAATTGGACGCTTGGGCAAATGGCGCACATAGCCTCTCCGCCGTGTGTATCGCATCGTGTAGTTTTTGCAGCTGGGCTGCCTGGACTTGCGCATGGGTAGTGCTATTCAGGGAGTCATTGCGAAAACGGGCAGTTTCAGCAGTACGTGGTTCTTGCGGCACACCTTCACGGGTGGGGGCAGGAGGGACCATTCGCCCTATGAACCCTTCTCCTTGCTGAAGAGTAGTCTTGTCAATGTTAGGGTTGAATCTCGACGAGACCAGATCGGCATGTTCATGATAGGAGATATGATGTGCAAGTCGACACGCCTGCTTGAAGTTGGGTGCTTGAAGTGTAGCCCCCGACTCATGGATCAAGTAGTAGCCACCATCTCCGTAAACTGGGCGTGAAAGTCCATCAATCTCAATGCGAAGTTGTTTAAGCCGAAAGTCCACTCGTTGAATGTTGAGAGGCCCCCATTGATGATGTGGTTCACTGGGCTTATCCAAGCTGGAAAGTCGATAATGGAGGACATATTTGGAATAGGCTTGGTTGCCTTCATACCATTTAAGCCAAGCCTTTAAGCAGTAGTAACAAACATCATCATAGGCAGGATGGTACGTGAGCTGGTCTGTAACATCAACAAGAGTCGCTGGGTTGTTGTCCATGATAAGTGTCATATCGTCCCAAGATTCCTGTAATGTAGATCTCGGTGTACACAAGATCCTGGCATGGGGACGGTCAGCAGTCATCGAAGCTGAAGCAGTAGCCATGGCGAGGAGAACAGCGGGAGTTCCGAGTACCCACTTCGTACTCTACAAAAAAGACCTATGAGATGTTGGATAAATCACAGGGAAGCCCCAGTGGGCTTCACCCGGATTATTGCCGAAAAGCTGGTCCCCTAATTTGCTGCCGCTAGTGACTCACATTTAACTCAGATGTAACTCGAATGTGCAATAAGAAATTGACTGGCAGCTCAGAGCCAAAAACAATGCAAAATGCTCAACAGGATTACGCGATGAATGGTAGTATACACAGAGTCAACCTGAATTTGCTGAGTAAGCCCTGGAACTGAATGAGAGACTTTTTGTCCGAGCTGTAGTCTATTGCGTATCGCGGTGATGAGGCTGCCGTATGCCGCTCTCAGTGGCATGTTCCTCCATCATCAGTTCCCATTGCGCCAAAAGGTGCGTAGCTATCGAACTGGCTGACAAGTTTCTACCTTGCAAAGTTTGCTGCACCTCAACAGGAATGTCATGATTGCTATTGTCAAGCTCGATCTGAATGGCGTTCAGTTCATCAGTAACTTCTTGAAGGGCCGGTTGCATGAGTTCCGCAACCCAGTGCTGGGCAGTAACAGGGCTTACTCGAGGTATTGGAATTTCAGGGAAGTCCGGGTCGTCACCGAAGTCTGGGGCAGGACTAGTGGGGCCAGTGTCGCTCTCAGCATTGGTGGCTTGGAGCCATCTGAAATTCCCCTGCCCGTCGATGCAAAACATTTTTTCAGGAGGGAAGACATGCAGATGGGCAAGAAAATCCGTAGAGTAGTCCAAATCTAGATAGACACGGGTGGGAATTCTTGGGCGAAGGAAGACGTCCAGCCAGTGTCGCACAAATCTATTGTTGCCCTGCATCATGAGGCCACAGGCATGGATCAAAATTGTCTGTGGGTGCAAAAGATACTCGGGTCCACTCGGCATTGAAAATGGAATATCGACCCATTGATCCGGGAAAGAAACAGGGCACCACTCATCGAATTTGATTTTGCTGCTTCCCGATTTCTGCTGCCGTGGTTCTGTGACTGCGACCAGGCTGGCAATGCTGACGGCTGTGCCAACTTCGTAGGCAAAATGAAACAAGCGTACATATCCTTGTTCAGTATGATACTCTGCTACCAAGCGAGAGGTGTTTGGCGCTAAGTCAAGATTTTCCATGGCTCCCCAGCGGAGTATGTACAACTGGAACAATGAAACAGTACCTTTGAAAGCTTAGCAAACATTTCCTTGGACAGCAATGTACTCACTATCTGTACGTGTTTGAGTATGATTTCATCTCCTTAGGTTAGATGGGACTTCTCTGACATTGCAAGAGACCCAGTGGTCTCCAGCAAGTCCACCCTCGTCGCACTTGCCTGCTGAAGGCTTTGATCCAAACTTAAGCAAACGAAAAGAGTCACTTACATATAGATAGGGGCACTGCTGTGAGCAATTGCAGTGAGACATGAATGTTGCATGACAACACATGTCAAAGCAGAATGAGCCGAAACAACACAGCTAAACACTTATGCATGAGATGTAAACTGCTGTGCAGTCAAATACCTGATCTCATGTGTAAATCTGGCAGCGTGTAGGCTCACCAGGGCATTTTTTTGGTCAGCAGCAGCAGCTGCGTAGAGATCAGCCGCGAGAACCACTACCTAATCCCAGGACGAGGGAGCGTTGACATTCAGTTCATAACTGCAGAAGGCCTTCAATTTTAAAGACCCAGTGGTCTTCTTGACAGGGGAAAAACCAAACAAAAACGGTCTCATTACTGTCAAAGAGGCAAAATAGGAGCCTCAAGACTGGGTGCTTGAGTGCCAATATCCAGTAAAAATCGCAGTACATGTGGCCAAGTGGTTTCGCGAGAATTGGCATCAAATATTTACTGACCAAATTAAAAAACCAGGGCCCGCGCTATGGGAGGTGGAGTGTCCAATCAGCAGTGCTCCTTGTGTGCCTCACCTCTCCGATCATTGGCAGAGAACTGTCTATTGATCGAAAATTAGGTGGTACCGGTTGCTAACGGACCACTGAGTTAGGGCCACAGCAGTGCCGATGTCGGTGTCCCTTCCTTCCAAGGTCTTCTGCTGGCGTAGGCCTCAAAGTCAGGGTGAGTGTGCAGAGCATGAAGTCATGAAATGGACGTTACAAGTATGTGACACATGTTGAAGCTCCACTCTGCTACTCGTCCAGGTGTCCGTGACTGATTGTTGGGGCCTATCAGCAAGCTGCACAAACCGCTGCAATACTGGCTGATACGGCAGAAATGTTCAAGAAGCTCTTATTGAACGATGTCATCAGGTGAGAAGTATCCGTCCTTGATAAATCAGCAAGATCTGCTCCACCCTGTTTGATCCGCTCTTGAGAGTTGATAGCAGCGGGTGGGTTCATCACTGCCCCATTCAAGGTTGAGCAAAACTGTTTCAGAAAAATACGTTGCTCCACAAGAGATAAAATGGAACCAATACAAGCGGCACCCGATATCGACAAAAGCGTTGCCTAAGTTGCATTTCAATAGCATCTTATACAAAATGACAAGCAATTGAGGCATTTCAATACAATGTTTTGGAATGGCTGGTTGAAAATAGAACTTCACTCAGCACGGAGAAACATTGCAAGAACAAAAATATACCAAGGGCATGAGACCTGGGTGCAGTGCCCACACTGACACTGTGCGAACAGCGAGCAGCAGTACCCTCAAAGACCCAGTGGTCTTCAGGAAGTAGCATTGAAACTAAAAATTCGCTTGGGTGCTCTTGGATTACGCGATTTACTGAAACAAACAAAAAGGGCACATCAGAAAATATGGGGGCATCTATCTTCGATTCTCCCATAGATAGTTGTTGAAGGGCCATATGCTCAGACCGCACAATTCGGAGAGATGCCGCTCTTTCCACGAATCCCCTGGATGGGCTATTGCTCCAATGGTACGTTGGTGACATAGTCAATATCATCCCCTATCCAATGTAGTGAATGGAGGCTCCGCAGGATACCAATGCCCCTGTGATTAGTGAGGGTTGCCAACACTACACCCCGCCCCAAAGATTACCACTAGTCAGTGAGCATTGACAGCAAAATGCACCAAGATGTGGATTGCAATGGGATGACACACTAGGTAAACGCGTGTGATAACATCTCAGCGCGTTAAGAGCACTGTAAACTGTACATTGATGAAGGAAACCCAGTGGTTGCCAACTACGAATCGATGAGACATGTTAGCAGTGCTTATGTACTTTACGAGGGGGCAGATTGCCTTGCAGTTTGCGCTTGTACACCCGATCCCCACGCCGTCGCTTACTGAGACGTGCTTCTTGTAAATCTCTAGCTTCTGGATGGTGAAATATAGCACGTGTTCGTTTTGGGGCAATGGCTTTCCAGAAGGAGGGGAGAGTGCTGCTGGGAGGATCAGGAAGACTAGCACATGGGGCGTAATGAAGCTCCCTGGTCAGCGTGTCATACCTTGGGCGTAAGCTAGTAATTTTAAAAAGAGGTTGGCCAACATCATATATTCCTAGCTCTGTTAGCACTGCATACTCAGCTTGATTAAAAAGGTTTTCGGGTGGCTGGGGATGTATCAAGAAGCCATCATGGATAAGAACCAATGAGGAGATAGCCATAGTACTTTGTAGAGTGTCCAAGAGTCTTAATATGACTGTGCGTTCAATATTTTCAAGGATCCGATATGTCAGTCCTCGATCATTCGCAACAGTTCGCGTAGGACACCAGTCAGGAGGAGATTGCACTACCGAGGTCTTGGCCTCATGTAGGTCAGAGATAAAGCTATCCAATGGAATCGGATGGAGAGGCAGCCAAGGCGACGAAGCGATTGCTGCATTTCCTCCACTGAGGTCATGTTAAGTAGATAAGTAGGCCAAAGCTTTTCAAAATCAGGGAATTCGGCAATGTTATATTCATGCCACACCGAACGTAACCACGCTCGCATGTGTGCTGCAGGCAAAAGGCGGGAGGAGCGACTAAGGCGCCGAACTAGCTCATAGTGTGCTTGGATCATATCCACATCAACATGAGAGTGGCCGAATAAGCTAACTCTAAGATCCTTAGGAAATAATTGCGCACTGGGAGGTTGGGCATACAGACGGCCTTCCTGGTCAAAAGCTGTGGGTCGATAGTGTACTGTACGCACGGAAGCACTTGCCACAAAGGCTCGTTTGTAACGGGCAAAACATTTAATGAAGCTTGGATGTTGATGCAGTACTTTCAAAGCTAGGGGGGAGAACTTTGGGGTCTCCACGAAGACGCGATCATACTCACTAGTGGGGAAAGCCGACAGCAGGTTAAAGCCAAGCAGTGCACAGAGCTCATAAGGGGGATCAACCTGGATGGGCACTTGTCCTTTGAGCTTTTGGTTACGGGCCGCTTTGGTACCTTGACCCGCACAGTAGTCTGCAAACTGATTACACTCTCGTGGGCGATATTCAAGGTCCACAGTAGGTGATTGAGCTCGTAGATGTTGGCATTTTTCCATTACGGGAAGAATATCAAGCCGGCGAAAGCGCCCCTGGAAATTAAGGAAATTGATGAGCGGCAAAATGTCCCCTTGAACTACTACTTTCGGTACCGGCAGGCCCGCTCGTGAAGAAAGATCAATCTGGGTTTGTGCTGCACGAAGAGCCTCTAGACCAGCCACGGCTTCTGCATAGATATTATCCGGGCAGGGATTTAATGCAAATGCGTGCCAAGAGAGTACTTGGATACCATTTGCGGTGGCAGCAAGAACAGCAACTCCTGCCCCTCCAACTCCACATGCTCTGTGGGCAGACCCATCAAACTGGACGATGAGGGTGGTGCCTGGGGCAACATGATTCAAACTGAGAAAGGAAAAAGGGGATATATCTTCTCCAGCAATGATTCGTATATGGACTGCGCCACAAGGGCATTCGAAATGAGAGAGATATACAACAGCTCGTGGCAGCTCAGAAGATGCAGTGACTGGGAGAAGGTGGCCGAGATAGGCATCATTGGACGTCAAGGTGGCTATTACCTGGCCTTTTGAGCACGGCTTAGTCACATAAAGGCCTGATCGGGGTAGGAGAACGGATTCAATGTGAACTGCTGGGATACTGACCAGTTGGAGACAACCTCGAGAGGTACAACGACCATCCAGACTATGCGGTGGAGACCACACTTGCTCGGCTAGGGTTTGCGGTAGTGATCCGAAAACTCGTTGAGCCAAGTCTTTGCAGGCAACCATTAAAGGTAAGGCGGTGGGTGTACCACCAGGCTGGAGTGCTCCTTGTTCGAGGGCCATACGTCTTGTGTGGAAAAGGACGTACGTTTGTATTATTCCGATCAGCAAACTGTCGGGCTGATTCCAGGCAAGTTGTAGCCATGTGGTAGGGCGTAGCAGTGCATTGGCTACCATGTGCGGCAATGGGCAAAAATGAACCCAGTGCTCAATTGTGCATGTGCCAGTATCACAAAAGGGGCAAGGCGGGAAGTCTGCACTAAATTCAAGGCACTGGGTAGCCATAACCTCTGTGGACGGTCGCTCACATGCAGGAGGTGGTGCCGGAATAGGCAGGGAGCACCATTGTTGATATTGAGCCCTAGTGTCGTCAGAAATATTGCACAAGTGCCAGTGTAATAATGTAGGGCAGCAAGAAACACAAAGGGCACCATTGGAGAGGCTATGAGGATAGATCCGGGCAGATTGACCACAAAGGCAACAAGTTTGCGTGCGGGAGACCCGCAGGCCAGGAGTAGTACGGATGTGGAACCATGCATCGCTATCTTCACCCAACGCCCAGCGCAGGACTGAGAACCTAGGAATGGACCCCACATGGTGAAGAGTCTGTTGGCTCAGCCATTCAAGGTATGAGAACGAAGGAGTTGAGTTGCTACACAAAGTTCTCATACGTCGAAGGACATGGTCTTGCGCTTCTTGTATAAGGGACGGGATAATCATTGATTTTAAGGTCTGATTAAATTTATGCGCAAGTTTGGCAGGATCCTTGATGTCTCTTTCAAGGCCATATAGTTGTTGGCGCTGGGCAGTAGTCAGCATGGGTTGTAATGACAGCCACATTCGTTCGACTTGCTGCTCAAATCTAGGGGCATCGGTTATTTCTGGAGGGAGTTCTGCAATCCGACCTCCCCTTCGATGATAAAACCCGAGCAAAGACACGGCATGCATGAGATGAGGGTCCAGCAAAGGCCCAATTTTAAGCCAGCGCATAAGGCCTGGCAAGAACTGAGCTGGGAACCAGCGCCGTTGTAATACAAAGTCCTGCATGGCTCTGTACAGAGGCTGCAGATCTTCCTTAGAGAAACAGTGTATGGATTGGGCGTAATAGAAGAGGCTTAAGCAATAAGTATTAAAGAAGATAATTCGAATGCGAATGCTGTGGGCTGTTGCCGGGATTTTGCGTAATCGTTGTTTGAGTCTGTCCAGCTGCTTG
>CAVMGG010000444.1:0-62410 GCA_963680895.1 Fragum sueziense
ATAAGATTTGCATAAAATATTGCACAGAAAATATTGAGGCAAAAGGAGAAACTGCTGGTTATCAGCAGTTTCTTCTTTTGCCTTAATGTTTTCCCAAGCCTATACTGTAAGGGACGTCAAAACCAGGTCTTGTTTGGGAAAGGGCTAAGACTTGTTCAAGGCGCATGCATGTCTAACCAATTACTTGATAAATGTATTTGCACCTATTTAACCCTTTCCCAAACAGCAAAATCTTAAGCTGGTCCAATTTGAAAGCTGTTGCAAACCACACAATGGATGTTGATGGTAAGATAGATTTTTGAAAAATATGACATAGAAAATATTGAGGCAAAAGGTGAAAAATTAAATGCTGATTATCAGAATTTTCTTCTTTTCCCTCAATACTTTCCCAATCCCTCAGGGACATCACAACCAGGCCTTATTTGGGAAAGGGTTAAACTAGGAAACATTGACTTTGCTTATACTTTTCTGTAGGCTATGAACTGTCAAAACAGCTTTGAGACAGCTGTCATATACCAAGATCAGGGGTGTGGAAATATGGAATTTTTCCACTTGTCCTCGGACAATTTGAACTCAAATTTCTACTTGTCCAAAGGCAAAGTTTACTTGTCCAGTAAAAAACAACTTTAGACAGGAAAATATGATGACTTTCTAATGGTAGTGAGATTTAAAATTTAAATGTGATTTGATTGAAATGGATTTTTTCAGACGGATCGTGAGCAAAAATAAGATTAAAATTTTGTTTTTATCACATTTTGATCCCCTTGATATGCACTTGCCTGCGGACAAGCTCACTTGAAAAAAGCCCTTGCCCGTCCACCACAAAACCCATGTCGGGCAAGTCGGGCATGTGAATTCCACACCCCTGCCAAGATCATGTGTTTTAGGTAGATTGAGCAGAGAGGGTTACCTCCAAAGGCGGATCCAGAGGGGGGGGGGTTGGAGGCAGGGGGTCCGGATCCCCCTGGCATTGGCTGAAAATTGAATTTTGACTAGTATTATCATTAGTATAGCATTACATATAATACACCTAGACACCAATCTTTTTGGATTGGATCCCCCCCCCCCCCCCCCCCCCCCCCCCCCCCCCCGAGCTTCAGATTGACAGTGGGCCCGGGCCTTTTGACATACTATTTGCAAATATGGCCCATCACTTTTCAACTCCAGGGGCCAAGCGGCCCAAGCTTTTACAAATTTTTTATATCACTATGTATATTTTCATTGCTATGGCCCATCATTTCCAAAAATGACCCATCAATTTCCCTGCCATGGGTCATTTCGACCCACCACTCTTCAAATAAATATGAAGCTCTGCCCCCCTGGAAAAAATCTTGGATCTTCCCTTGACCTCAACTTAACTGTACTGAAATATTAACTTGACCTGTGAGAACTTTAAGAGAAAAAGAACAAGAGGACCATGATGGTCCTATATCGCTCACCTGAACCAAAATGATATAAGCAACACTTTTCTTCAATTCAAAAAATACTTATGACTTTAAGACTGAAAACGAACTTATGGTCAACAACATTGTGAAAATCGAACTCATCCAAGTTTTCATCGTGCCCAACATTGTGTTCAAGATTTGTCTTGTTTGATAAATAATTGTAGATTCTGGAGTATAAACAAGGTCGAAAAACAGCTGAAAACAGCAATTTTGTCAAATTCAAGGGCACATAACTCTCGACTTTCTAGTCAGATCAGGCTGAAAATCAAACTCATCCGAGATCTTATGATATCCAACATTGTGTCCAAAAAATTGTCTTGATTGGTCAATAATTGTAGATTCTAGAGTGTGAACAAGGTCTAAAGCAGCCGAAAACGGAAATTTGATCAAATTCAAGGGCACATAACTCTCCACTTTTATATCAAATCGGACTGAAAATCAAACTTATCCAAGATCTTATGGTCTCAAACATTGTGTTCAAGTTTTGTCTTAATTGATAAATAATAGTAGATTATAGAGTGTAAACAATGTCAAAAACAGCCGAAATCGGCAATTTTATCAAATTCAAGGGCACATAACTCTAATATTTCTGGTCAGATCAAACTGAAAATCAAACTCTTCCGAGATCTTATGGTCTCCAACCTTGTGTCCAAGATTTGTCATGATTGGTCAAAAATTGTAGATTCTAGAGTGTAAATAAGGTCGAAAACAGTCAAAAACGGCAATTTTGTCAAATTCAAAGGGCTTATAACTCTCAACTTTCTGATCAGATAAGACTGAAAATCAAACTCATCCCAGATCTTATGATCCCCAATATTGTGTCCAAGTTTTGGATTGATTGATCAATAATTGTAGATTCTAGAGTGTAAACATCGTCGAAAACAACCAAAAATGACAATTTTGTCAAATTCAAGGGCAAGTAACTCTCAACTTTCTAATCAGATTAGACTGAAAATCATACTCATCCGAGATCTCATGGTCCCAAATATTGTGTCAAAGTTTTGTCTTGATTGATGAATAATTGTAGATTCTGGAGTGTAAACAAGGTCAAAAACAGCCGAAAATGGCAATTTTGTCAAATTCAAGGGCGCATAACTCTCGTCTTTCTGGTCAGATCAGACTGAAAATCAAACTCATCCGAGATCTTATGGTCTGCAATGTTATGTCCAAGATTTGTCTTGATTGATCGATAATTGTAGATGCTAGAGTGTAAACAATGTCAAAACTAAGTATTTTTCGCATTCAAGGGCAGATAACTCCTGCATTTCTAGTTCGATCTGACCCATAATCGAACTCATCCGAGATCTTATGGCCATACATGTTTTGATCAAGTTTGGTCAAGATTGGCTTATATTTGTAGATGCTAGAGTGTAAACACGAAATTGTGAACGGACGGACAGACAGACGGACAGACAGACGGACGACGGACAAAAAGTGACCACAATAGCTCACCTTGAGCACTTCGTGCTCAGGTGAGCTAATTAAGAACACTACTTATATGGTTACAATGGCTTATTAGTCTTTGTTACCTGCTTTACACTGTCATTAACCCTTTACAAAAAAAAATTAGGGCTGTTTAATTTGAAAGCTTATACGGACTACAAAAAGGATGTTGAAAATTAAAAGATGGGCTTTTTGTACAATAATTATAAAGCATGGAAAATATTGAGGTAAAAGAAAAAAATGCTGATAATCAGCATTTTCTTCTTCATGCTCAATGTTTTCCATAGCTAAATTATATTAGGGACATGAAAATCAGGACGAGGTCTTGTTTGGGAAAGGTGTAAACATATCCTCAGTGTTTCTGAAATAAGTTGCCCAAGTTGTCCATTTATCCAGTGTTCTCCCCAGCCCAATAAGCTGTATCGGCCCCACTACAGCTTCATGTAAATTAGTGCAATGCCACTACAGCTTCAAAAGTACCCCACAGCTTAATTTCTTCAAAAAGGTCACCAAATAGAGGATTTTGTAGACATTTCATGTCAAAAAGTAATAAATAATGCATTCTTGTGAAATTAAATGTCAAAATTCTTTATAAAAACATTATGGGAAAAGAAGAAATTGCTCAATTTGAGCAATTTCTTCTTTTCCCATTATGTTTTTATTCACATTATTGTTTGCGTGAACATGATGCATTTCAAGGTTTACCAATACTTATAATTTGCCACTTCGGCTTCAAATTATTCTGCGGAGAATTTATCTATACAGACAAGCAGATTTTGAAAGCTAGGTTGTCCATGGACAAGTGAAAAATCTGGTTTACTGGTTATAATAAAAACTTTTTTTTTCCTTTTTCTCACAATATTTTTATACAATGTAAAATTTACTGATAGTAAATTGGACAAATTTTATTTTAGAGAATAGTTAGAATTTCATAATAGATATGCAGTAAACATATGAAGCTATTAAAAAGTACATGGGCTTTGTACAGACAAGTTGATTTTTCATACGGACAAGTCAATTTTGGATCATCGCTTGTCCATGGACAAGTAGATTTTCAAAATATTTCAGAAGCACTGATCCTACTGACTCTAATAAAGAAGTCTACAACCTTTTCCAAAACAACAAAATATTATGGTAGTTGAACTTAACCTTCTCCCAATCAAAACATAATTTTGATGGTTCCTGAAGAAATTGTTGAGAAAACATTGAGGCAAAAGAAGACAATGCTGATACACATTTTCTGCTTTTGCATCAATATTCTCTCGGATTAATAACAAGAAATTGTTAAGTTTACGTCTATAAGATTTTGGCTATTCAATGCACAAAAGTCATGTATTCATCATTATCCTTAGCCGTCTGCAATAAGTTTCAAAAAGGTGTTGCATGGATGCAATTGCAAAGAACAAATTCAGAATAGCCATTGACAAAAATTTTAAAGTGTTAAAGTAAATTAGAGGAGAAAAAGTGCACCCAACGAGGGACTCTAACCCACGACCCCCGGATTACTAGTCGGATGCTCTAACCACTGAGCTAGCTGGGCACATGGTCGTGTTTCTACCCAACGTCACTACACTCCTCCCCCTCATAATTTCTTTGGAGTCTCCCACTCCCCCTGGTCCCTAGGACCACCAGGTGCCCCATCCCACGCTCACCAGTTTACCTCGTCGCCATTACAGTAAATTAGAGGAAAAAAAGTGCACCCGACGTGGGACTCCAACCCACAACCCCTGGATTACTAGTCGGACACTCAAACCACTGAGCTAGCCGGGCACATGGTCGTGATTCTACCCACTTCCCTTCTACCCAACGTCACTACAGTGTAAAAAACCCTTTAGCCTCAAAGTTAGTTGGAGCTCTGTATGATCCGTTTATTTATTCAAAGACAAGAAATAGGTATAATTGATTGGCAATTCCTAAAGGATACAAAATTTGAAAGGAGTGGACACAAAGGGTGCGTTCCATTCGGCTGTTCTGAATTGTTCTAAATTTTCTGTGCAAGTCATGCCGAATGGAATGCTCCCAGAACAGTAGACTGGTTACCGGCCTTGAATCTACTTCGGATTACGTATACAACGGGTACCAGTTTACCGGAACAGAACATGTGGGGGATTGTCTAAAACGCAGACAAAACTCTGCAGGCCGGTCTAAAAATAAACCTTAACCACCTGATGATTGTCGTTTATTTGTCATTTATGGTCTTAAAATGGAAAATTTACTAATATTTGCTGAAATAATTTGATTTGCATTATCCGGTTTGATTAGAAACGTTAATTTATTTCAATATGCCGAAGTTGAAATCGAAAGTAACCATGCAAGTGACGTCACTGTTCTGCTTGTACCACCTTTTCTCCGGGAACAAGCAGAACATGTTCCGAACATTGTTCTGTGCCATTCCATTGAGTACCGGACTGTTCGGCACACTCCAGACATGGGGTAATCATAATCAGTAATTTAATCGATTATTAATCGATTAACAAATGCCAGTAATCATGAATTAATCGATTAAATAACTTTTTCTGATTATTTGATTAATAATTTAATCAATTACTGGTGAAAAAATGGCATTAATCATGATTATTTTACGATTACTTTTTGATTATTTTGGATGTATAAATGATCTAAAAACAAAATAAGTTGCACCTGTAAGTCACACCTTTTACCTGTTTACACCTATACAAAACAGTCTATGCCCAAAGGCCACCTAGTGTTATTCTTGCACCTGTCTGTGTCATTGAAATTTCACACATTTTGGGGAGTTGAAACTGAAAACTTATATTAGTTGGAAAATGCTGAAACCCATTATTTTATTTCACTTTTAAATTTTTCTTTAATATGCTATGATACTATGAACAAGTATGTAAAACTAAACAACAAATGTACATATATTATAATTATTATAATGATTCATTATTAAGAAAATACATGACTTTTTTTTTGTTGATAAAGTACTTTTTCTTTAATCATCTATAGGCATGATTTATTAGAAAATAATGTAAAGCAAACTTAGTACTAACTTTGGGCAAAAAAAAGGAATCATACTTGGTGATTTGTATTATAGAATTCTGATAATAACCAGGGTATACACGAATTTGATAACTAGTACCTTCTCTCTTTACTTGACCCATTACCACACAATGACTCTTTTTGACTCCCCAAAAGATAAAGGCTTTGGAAAACATTGTGGAAAATGAAGAAATTGCTTGTGACAAGCAATTTCTTCATTTCCCACAAAGTTTTCTATACAAAATGGCAAAAAATAAATAAATTTCATTCATTTCAAATTGTCGTCTGCATCATCTTTGAATTTGGACTAGTCCAAAATTTTTGTGGTATGGTAATGGGTTAAACCTTTCCTTTATAAGTTTGTAAATTTATAATTCTTAATATGAAAGGCCTCAGATAACATTAAGGCAAAAGGAGAAAATGCATTTATCAAGCATTTTTTATAAAAAATAGTCACCATGGTCCAAGCATTTGTCCCATGGCTTCACCATGGTCTGATATACCGGGTACATGAACTCCATTTTCATCATCATCATTTGTGATAATTTACTATCTAGAGCATTCACGAAAGATAACTAAGATAAAATCATAACAAACTTCAATATCCAACAAGTCCAGTGTTTATTTTTAATTTTGGGGGAAGGGGGTCAGGGCCCATAGGTGGGGGAAAATTTGCGCGTGAACGCCCAAAAAGGGGAAATTTCAATACATGCTTATACTCTCAAATACAGTGTTATAAATGCATTTAACTTGCTTGTATATCATAATGGGACCTTCAAACAATCATTAGAACTGCTAGATATGCCTAGAATCTAAATATAATTTGGATTTTTCTTTGCAACAAAAAATCTAGTTCCAGGAGGGGAAAATTTCTCTGAAATGGGGGAAAAAAGTATATTCCACAGAGAGGGGAAAGGGGCCCAATAACGACCGTTTTTTTAAGAAAAAAAATCACTGAAGTCCATACATCCTATTTTCATCCAACTTTATCAAATGGAACTCTTCAATTCTCCTTACCACAACATCTGGTAAAGACCTTTTTAGCATGCCATTTATCTTGATTGAAGTAGTCTGTTCATCTATAACCAAGCTGGTTTGTTTCAAGACATTTAAAAAGAAATGTAATTTCAATAGTAAAGATATTTCATATTTTGTGATTCTGTTCAGATTATATACTTGAAGATAATGCAATGCTATTTACCCCTTCAAATGTTAATTTTTTGTTACATGAAAGCTTTTATCCTCGATTAATGATTAATACGAGCGGAAGATCGCGGCGAAGCCGCGATCTTTTGATCGCCTATAGGTTACACGTACGAGTATAGGAAGATAAAAGCACAAATTACCGTTTTAGTCAATTTCAATATTTCATATTCCCAAACCCTAGGGGACTTTTTTTCGGCCATCTTGAAATTTTCGCCCACTGGAGCTCAAGTTCCGGTTTCAGACTGGACTCGATTTTCACACAAAAGCACACCATAAATCTCACTAAACACGAAAGTCAGTCAGCAGTGTTAAAATTCTGAATCAAATTTCGTATTTCCAGAATTCAATAAATTCAAGTTACGCTATATATAAAAGATACTCGATAGTAATGTTTTAAGCACAAAAAGAAAACATTTCAGAAAATTCTTTACACAAAACTATGCCTGATGATGTCACACGCACTGAGCGCGGCGGGAGATTTCGTATGACGTAATTGTACATTCCATAGTAAATTGTTGACCTAGATTCGTTCTGTCGTTCATGATTTTTTTTTCTACCGTGAAGTCTTGTCCCTTCCGTATATTTCGATAAACTGAAAGTTTTTTTTACAATGCAATAGAATCTACACGCCTGTAGTTTTCCTCCAGTTTCATTAATTGAGTTAAGATAGGGGTGTAATATATTGATGTAAAATGAGCAAATCAAGACAACAAGTGATAATTCATAAAACCACCCGGGTACAGTTTTTGCGTAACTTTACGTTAAAAAACTTATGCAAGTTCTTAAGTACGTTTTACTAAACGATCGTAAGAAAATTTTGAACGTAAGAAAAAATTCTAAAAATGAAACAACAATGGCGGACATTTTTGCTCTCATCATGCTCATCTCGGTTTAGTTTTCTTTGCAGTATAGTGTTTTTTATTCATAACTAGTATTAAGAAGTAGATAAATAATGAAAAAAAAAGCCTGCAAAATACTTCAAAACAGGCCTGCACAGCATTGAGTGCAGCACTCGGCCGTGAACATTTGAAAAGCGCCGAGGCTGCCGCTATCTGTTCATTCAAGTCATCCTCAAGAATGTTCATTTCAAATTTCAAAGCATAATTTCGATTTGCAAGTACTGACGAAATAATGTTAACTTAAAACGAGCGTGGAATTGAGCGATTTATCTCTGGGCTGGGCTGGGCCCGTGTCACGTGTGTTGTCAGTGTGGACTGGGATTAGAAACATAGAACAAAGTTAACATTTTGTTCAAAACTTGAACAGGAAAACGGATCAAACTCAAACAACTACATAAAACATACCATCGATAATCCATTTGGTTGTCTGATAAATTCATAAAAGGAATTCCACAATCACTTTCCTAAGTTTCCTCAGTCCAAAGTGTCCCTGAATAGTGTTTGTACAAGTGAAGTTTCCATTGTTTTTACACGAGAAATCGTCAAATGTTGTGTTTGGTAAGGTGGCAAATTCCAAAGATAAGAATGGCCTCGAATCATAATACAGGCCTATCATTTCCTTGAAATAAGTTGACTACCTATTCATCTCTATCCTTGCCTGTCAACAAAATCCACTGTTTTCTTTGCTGTTTACATCGGTTGTTTTACACGTTATAAACGAGGTCAGCATATGCCGATATATTACGTCACCACAACACACGATAGATTTTTGGGGTGCACAGGGGCTCATTAAAGAAATTTAATCGAGGATAAAAGAAATGACAATAATTAGGCTTCATTTTCAGGTTTCTGAATCATTTAACATGCATTACGGGGCGTTTTTTAGGTAAATTGATGCACTGGCATTAGTTACGAAAAAACTTACGCAAACTTTTTTTATTGTAAAGTTACGCAAAAACTTACGCAAATCTTAGCTGCGAACATTTTTAGTAAAACACACTTACGCAAATAATTTGAACTTACGTTCAAATCTACGAAACATTCTTGCGTAAGTTTGTTAGTAAAACGGGCCCCTGCAGTTTAACCCTTTCCAAAACGGAAATGTACAAACAGTTGAAAGGGCTTTAAGATTTCTTTGTTTGTGTCTGAAAATTTGATTCCCGACGGAAATTGTGATCTAGCACATGAAATGTTGAGACGAAAATGTTGATTATCTGTATTTTCTTTTTTCTCAATGTTTTCCTGAACCCTTTCTTTTCCGTAAAATCAGCGCTTATTTCGGAAAGAGTTATGATATAAAATCTATAGAGTTAAAGTTACCCTCTTTTACCAAATGTTATGTAGATATGCAGGGAAAATTCTATTATAAATATGCCAAAATTTTCACTCAAATGGCTAGATCAAGATGAGAAAAATCTCATAGAAAAAAATGACAAAGGATTTGGTACAATTTGCCATTGAAAACTTATTCTCATAAGTTTTGGCTGAATGAGATTTTTCCTGCATTAAATTTCTGAGCCGAAAGACGAAGACTGACGAAATGATGAACCAGGAAAAACGGTAAATAACGGAAAGGGCATTTGGAAGCTGAATGTAGCTTATAACATACATCTGCATACATTCCCTCAGATACTGTAAGTATCAACTAGTCGACACTCGTTATGTCGACATCGGATAAGTCGAATTTCCGCCTAAGTCGAAGTGGAAATCTAGACCCGTCATCATCTATGGATATATAAAAAACCAATGAAATATTTTCTTAATAAATATAGCCTTTGAACTATAGTAGGAAAACGATAGAAATTGCTCGTTTCGAGCTTTCCTTTTCCTACTATATTTCAATTAGGTACGCACTTGTTTACCGATAAATAGGTCAAACTGTTGTTTAAGAAGAAACTGGACCAAACCGGTTTACTCGAACTCGGGATATATCGAAGTATTTGATGACCCTTCTAACTTCGACAAAACGAGTGTCGACTGTATATCAACAGATTTATCCCCGTATCTATCTAGTTTTATCACAACTGTCCTAATTCCTAAGTGCAGATGAAAAATGTAAATCTATCTAATCCAGAATTTCTATGCAGGAGACAGTTTGACAGTCTGCTACTAGACTTTTCTTTTAAATATGAATGTATCACATACATACGTACAAGGTATGAGAGATGCTTTTAAACAAAAATAAACATCGTGTTCCATACTATTCCAAACTATTAAAATTTTGCATGTGAGTGATGGTTCATATATTTCAGATACCTCACACCTGCAAATTTGAAACAAAGCATTCAAGATTTATTGATAATTAACGGCGTTTTTCCTAGTTTAAATAGACCTGAAATTTTTTTAACAAGTACCATGATATCGTGACTGAACTAAACCATCTGTTGTTTAATTTATTCAAATGCAATAAAAGTATTTTTTTCAGAAAATATGTCATGTTTTATAACACGTTATTTTTAAATCAAAGTCAAGAGTCTGAGAGGATGAAAGAATGTATTATTATAATTATAATGTGTTCATAGTGTCAATGAGGACAGAACTAACTTGTTTAGTGGTCACTCCTATATCATTTTCACTATAAAATTAGACAGTGTCCACATTCTTAAATCTGGAATTTCAAACTGCTATTTTACAATATGCTTGTATCCTTTCCATACAAAACCTAGAAGGATGCTTGCAAAAACTGGGGGTACACGATTCAATCTAGGGGTGAAAAAACCTGTTTTTGGCATGCCCTGAATCAAGTAAAGAGAAAAAAGGTGACCCTTGAGTGGCCAAAGCTCAACCCAAAAGTTTTGCATGGCTATATACGGCTTACATAGTGATTAAGAACATTCTTAGACCTTTCAGTTTAAACCAGGAAAATGCCTCAGATTTCGGCAAATTGTCTGCAAACACAACTACCCATCAAATTCTGTACGTCCGCCTACACCTTTTGGATGTGCCAATCTACAACGGTCCAGGCTTGACAACAAGTAGATCTGCTGAAAGTGCACTTATGCACATTAATCATCTGCACTAGTGGTCTTTATTTCAACGCATTTCAACATTTCCCCCTCTTCTCTGGATACAGAAACATTGCTAGAAGAGACTTATAATAATTTTTACTAGAACTCATTTGAAGGACTACAACTCTGTTCCCAAAGCACTCTGGAATTCTACTGTATAGACAACATCCTCACATTATTTTGTGGAGAACCCTGTAGATAAATGCCACATACTTCTATTTAGCAACGGTCCTGCCTTGACATTTAAGATATCGCAGATTTGTTAATGTAATAGCAGGAAATGAAAACTATCGCAACTCAACCAGTATTTGAACTTTGGACCTTAGGTCTAGTACTCTAACCACTGAGCTAGCCTACTGAACCATATGTCTATATAATTATCACCAAATTATGCAAATACCTGTATCCTACCACAAGGGTCTATAATTTGACTCCCATCACCTAATACTCCTTTACTTAACCCTTTCCCAAACGGCAAAGATTGGGGATGTCCTGTGTTAGCCCTTTCCCAAACAGCAAAATTTAAGGGTGGTCCACTTCAAAACTGCCACAAATGACGAAATAGAAGTTATTAAAGATAGAATTTGTGTATAATATGACATAGAAAATATTGAGACAAAAGGAGAAACTGCTGGTTATCAGCAGTTTCTTCTTTTGTTTCAATGTTTTCCCAAGCCAATTCTGTTAGGGACGTCAAAACCATGTCTTGTTTGGGAAAGGGTTAAAGCTTCTGCAAAAGACAAAATAGGTGTTGATAAAGATGGGATCTGCATACATTATAGCACAGAAAATATTTAGGCAAAAGGAGCAATGCTGATGATCAGCATTTTCTTCTTTTGTCTAAATGTTTTCCCGAGCAATTTCTATTAGGGGCGTCAAAACAGGTATTGTTTTGGAAAGGGATTATTAAAGGACTGGAGTATAAGGTGCTGGAAGTCAAGTTCATGTACTAGTCTATACTGACCCATATGTATCCGACTGCAACTAAAGTTTAAACATACAATTTACCAATTTGATACAATTAGTAACTTGAGACTTAAAATCGAGTCCAGTCAGCAATGTTAAAATTCTGAATCAAATTTCGTGTTTCCAGAATTCAATAATTCAAGTTACGCTATATAAAAGATACTTGAGACTTAAACTTAGTCTTACAACTTGAATCGCCTTTTTGGTAATATGATTAGATAGTGTGACAAATTAATGTGTGGCTCAGTATTAAACTAAGTTAATCAGAGTGGCAGGAAATTATTTTTTGGACTCTTGGTCAGAATCTTGCTAAATTTCATCAAATCATAAAAGTCAACATGTATTTGTAAAACGGTTATGTACATCTTTGTTTCAACTTCTAAACTGTTTCCTTATCAATTTATTACGGTAAACAGATCTACTATGAAAAGCTGCTTGCTTTCGCTCGTATTTAGGCTTTGCCTATTTTCATATTAATCGATTACTTACCCCCAAATTAATGATTAATAATCAATTACTGAGGTATTTTTCAGTGGAAGTAATTTAATCGATTAATAATCAAGGGTGCATTAATCATTAATTTAATCGATTACTTTTTCAAGTAATCGACCCCATGTCTGGCACACTCGGAACAGCCAATGGAACGCACCCAAAATTGACCATATGCTGTCCATTTTTCAGGATTTTACACAAAGTAAAAAACGAAACTGTAGCCTTAAAGTAAAATCAAATACGACACGAAAAGGTTAAATGTAAAACAATTACCTACAGTTTCCCCTAGAAATTGTCTTAACAGGCGCCTGAAGTGAAACAAACAAGGGGGAAAGTTGTCGAAATAAGAACAAAGAAAATTTTAAGAAAAACCCGGAAGTCGGTATTCCGGAAGCGGAAGTAGCGCACCGAATAGACTGAAGTAATTTCTAGCGATAGACTGGAAATTCTATCAAACACATTTTTTTCAAACAAAACCCAGTTTTGGCGTCCCTAGTAGAAATAAAAGTAATAATTGCTGCAAATCAACAATCTCTTTTTCTCTTGATATTTTGACGCTACATTTTACGCATTTTCTGCATTTGATAATACGAAAATAAGGCAAAGCTAACATTAAATTCATATCATGCATGTGTTTTTTTTAAAGATAGGGGGCCTAGGCCTACTCTGGTAGTAAAAGACACATTAAATGAGAGAATAGGCAATGCATGAGGATTTTAGTTTTTGAATTTGTAAGAGCAGTCGTTTAGTGCTGTATGGAAGACCGGGGCAAAGTGTAGCACGGGGCAAAGTGGTGGGTCTACATTTCATTTCGTCTCAATCATGTTTCTGGCACGATAATACCACTTAGTAATAAATTCTGTGCAGATATTTATATTTTCTAATTCAGACCACAGAATAGGGCCGATGAAGAATTGGATTGTGTGTAGGCCTAATAATTCGTAGAAAGTTGAGACAGAAGGAGGAATGTCGTCCTTAGCATTTCCCTACATTGGAACAAGGTTTTCCCTAGTCCTATTTATAAGCCCTGACATATTTTTCAACTTTGTCGTGAATGTCAGTAGGTTTTCCCAAGTCTCTTCTTCTAAAAGCGTCATTATTTGTCAAAGGGTTACACATATACAGCAATAAACAAGTAACATTTAGACGAGAGATTTTAAGCCTTTTCCAAACGTTCAAAATTTAGATTGTGGGGGCTACTGCGGGCCGTAGACGACAACTGATGAAGACTTGGTTTGTGTGAAAAAAGTCATAAAAAACCTTGAGACAGAATGAGAAATTGTCGACATCAACACTATCTTCCCCTGTCACAATGTTCTCCCAAGTCTCCTCTCCAAATAGTGTCAGCATTTGCACGGTGTATAATCATGTGACTGAGAATTTCCGATAATCTTCAATATCTTTTTTAATACTTGACCAATTTGAATTTGGTTTAAAGCAGAAAATGTGGTAAAATGCCAGGAATAAGCTGGACGTGTTGGATTTTTGAAAAATAAACTGATAAAAAGTTATTGAAGATAAACCAAAATTTTGGTTTATCTTCAATAACTTTTTTATCAGTTTATTTTTCAAAAATCAACCACGTCTATCTAATGCGTGATGTCTGTCCATCTTCTCTGCTTCAAACCGAATTCAAATCGGTCTAGTATTTACAAAATTATTGAAGATTTTCTGAAAATATTGTATCATGTGATTATCCACCGTGATTTGGCAAAGGGTTCAACAAATACACAGTGATTAACCTCTCCCAAACAATATAACGTTAGGGTTGTCTAATAGCAATGAATTTTGTGCTAAATATAGAAAGCTTGAATCAAGCCGTAGTTACGAGATTTTATAACAACCCCTACAAAATACTATTGTTTGTCCGAAATTACGTCACGGTTAGCTGGACAAAATCACTCCCTATTTGAAATCTGCTACAGAAAACAAAAAGCATGTTAATAAACGAAAGGATTTTGTACAACATAGCACAGAAAATATTGAGGCAAAAGGAGAAAATGCTGCTTATCAGCACTTTCATTTTTGTCATTTTGTTTGTCCGAGTAACTACTATTAGGAGCGTCAAAACCAGGCTCCGGTTTCCCAGAAAAACTTAAGTACGTTCTCATGGGCACATGCTCAACTTCAAAGGAATACTCTCCAGCATAGAAGGGTATATTCGATTGAAGTTCGCGTCATCGTCGAGGATTGCGTGCGATCTGAGCACGGCGCTCCGATTTAAGTCTGAGAACGTACTTAAGTTTTTTTCGAGAAACCGGGGCTATGTCTTGTTTGGGATAGGATTAGATAAAGCTATAATACAACAAAGGAAAGGAAGTATAGCTCGCTCTGACAGGATTTTGGGCTATACATCAAAAAAGAGGAAAATGGCGAGGAGTGTTATTCACGGTGGGGATTGTGCATGATGGGATGGATAACGAATACGGACAAAATAATCTCGATTCTGGTAAGATTTTTTGCAATAACTTCCTTATTTTGTGCGTCAATTTTCAAAAGGTTTGTTGCATGTTCCCCGCTTTACCAAGCTCTTTCATCGGATGTATGACTTATTAGATAACTCGTGGTACTTTTTCAAGAATAATGCTCAAACCGACCAGAAAGCGAAATAGTAACGACTACGGCCAAATTAACCACGCTTCAGGTAAGTATTTGTGCAATAACTTTCTTATTTAAGCGTCAATGTTCATGCAGTTTGTTGCATGTACTCCGTCTTACCGAGCCCTTTTCTCAGATGTATTACTTATCGCGAAACTCCTTGTACTTTTCTCAAAAATCGATCCCAACCGACAAGATAAATGACCTGGATTTTTTGTCGTTTTTCTGATCGGTTGGGATCAATTTTTGGACAAAGTACAAAGATTCTACAAACAAGTCATATAATTATCTGAGGAAAGAGCTCAGTAATGCGGGGTACATGCAACAATCCGCTTGAAAATTGACGCAGAAATAAGAAAATTATTGCACAATTTCTAACCTGAAGCGAGGCAAATTTGTCCGTACTCGTTATCCATCCCATCATGCACAATCCCCACCGTGTTATTTGGAAAGGAAAGGCAGGGATGAAGGGCAGTCTATATGAAATATATTTTGTCCCCCCCCCCTCCCCCCCCCCCATAAATAAAGACTTCCGCGAGCTACTCAAGCAGCTTATGATTTTCAGGATTTACTTAAAATAACATTCACAAATTTAATCTTTGAAAGTGTTCTTTTTGTATTTGGGCTAGAGATTTATTATAATATTACAAAGCGATACAGCTTAACACAAGCACGTGCGTAACAGTATAATCGTAATGGGGAACAATTTCATTCGGTAAATCATGACGTAATTTCGGACAAACAAACAGTATTTCGTGGGTGTTGTTATAAATTCTCGTAACTACGGCTTGATTCAAGCCGTAGTTACGAGATATTATAAAAACAACGACGGTTTATCTAAACATAATGGATGATAATGTCTATTTTTAGAACAAAATTCTTTGCCATTTGCACGGGTTTATTCAGCCGAATGGTTGGGTTTTGGATTGATAGCGGATAATAAGTGTGGATATTGTTTTCTATATTGCGTTTTTATTCACCTGAAAGGGTGTGGCTAAGCCAAAAGGTTATTCGACGAGTTTACTTCTCGATACCTTGGTTAACATAAGGGAAAACGTGCGGCACGAGCATGAAAACATTTCGAAATTGAAAGACTGTGCGATTGTAAAACGTGTTATTAAAAACCTCGTAAATACAGCTTGATTCAAGCTGCAGTTACAATAATTTGCAATAACACCGACGATTTACCGCTAATTGAAAACGCTGTTTCTCCTCAATCTTCAATGTAATAACCGTTTACTAGGCTCCGCCCTTTCTCCCGAAAAAAAATCAGATTATACAAGAGTGAAAATGCGTTTACTGGATTATTTTGTGTTAAAAAAGAGATGTTCATGAAATGTAAAGTTCTGTGGATTTTAAGTGGATTTACTCGTGGGGAAAAGGGTAGGCATAAAAGTACGTGTAGATATAACGTACATTTTGTTTGACTGTGTGAGAGTTGGTGGATGATTGGAGAGCAAGAGAAGCCAGAAGGCAAACAATAACTTTTCGACATTGACATTGTCACAATTAACATTTGTACAGAATTTCTTATATTTTTAGATTTTATGGTTTAAACGACTGCAGAGTTTATAATAGGCCCTGTAGGACAGTTCAGGGAAGCAAAGTCAAGATATGCGCTGTATAGGATTTTACTCTCTTTATTCGTCTACACTTAAAGACACTTCTAACGCAACACTTACCTTTTTGCTGATAACTTGAAATTTAATCAACCATTTCTCATCAAATTTTCATCAAATTTAATTCATTTACAAATGCACAATATCTGCAATTTTCTTAAAGAAACATTGAGTAAAAATGATTGAATTTGCAGTTTATATAATATGACTAGAAAACAAAAAGGCGCAAAAAAGCTGTGCGAGCTGATGTGATAACGTAAATTCATGTTATTCATGGAACAGCAGTAAAGTTTAGGACATTCTGCTAACATTCTGTGTGGCCGCCATGGACCTAAATGACACGAAGATACCCCCTTCTCATTGATAAAGTATACTAAAACAACAAAAAAAGAAACGCAACTTCATTTTCAATTCCTTCTTACGCAAAGCCATCAAATAGGGTGGTCACACTTTTTTCCAAAAGTATTCCAGCCCCTACAAAATAATTATATACCAGCTTACAGAGAATATTGAGAGAAACATAAAACTGGTTGAATTGTGAAAATCGGACATTGCGTTATGGAATAATGCTTAATCAAATTTTTAAAAAGGGGAGATAATTCTGCCGAATTACGTTTTTGTTTATTTTTCAAAGACCTTCAACAAATTATATATCATTTTCAAGGTCTGAATGAGAGGAACTCAAAACTGCTTACGTTTTTAAAATCGGACATTTAATAAAATAGTTACACCCCTTTGAAGTTTAACAAAGGATGAAATTATTCTACCAAACAATTTAGTTCTTCAATTTCTACCCAACAACAATTATATAAATATTTGTTACGTTATTTCAACCCTTCCCCGAACAAGCCATGATTTTCACGATCATATATGAAAAGGTTTTGGAAAACATTGAGACAAAAGAAGAACATGCCGATAACCAACATTTTCTCTCTTTGCGTAAATATTTTCTGCGCTTTGTTGTGCGCATATCATTTCCGTGTCATTGCCTCCGATAAAAACAAGATTTCACGACATAAAAAATAGGAATTTCAAACAAAAAAAATAAAAAATAATTCAAACTTTCAAGTGATCGATTATTAACATTATACCTCTGGTTCGTGAAGAAATAGGCTTTCAAAACATTGACCCAAAAGAGCACCATACATTTGAACATGCCCATTTTGCAACCTCTAAATTCAATCTAATTTTTGGCTGCCTCACCCTTTCCCGAACAAGACCTGGTTATACCTAGTTTTGACGCCCTGAACGGATTTTATTGAAGGTGAAAAGATTTAGGCGAAAGAATCTTATTTTCTTTTACACTCATTCTGTCGCCTGTCACAGATTTCGAGTTGGATGACCATAAAGTTTTACTGTTTGGAAAAGGGTTAAATGGATGTTTAGGAAGCCCATGAGAAACGCCGATTTTGTAAATCCCTTTGGACTGAGCACGAAGTGCTAAAGATGAGCTATTGTGGTCACTCACCGTCCGTCCGTCCGTCTGTTCGCCCATAATTCCTTGAAACACCTCCTACTCCTTAACTATTGGGCCGATTTTGACAAAACTGTACAGGAATGTTTCTTGGATGACCATATTCAAAGAATGTTCGCGATTTTTTGATTTGTCAAAAAATATGGGCGTGGCAGGGCAAGGCTTATCGAACTTTGAGAAATCATGATATCATTCTTAACAAATCAACCATTTGGCCAATTTCAACCAAACTTTGCAAGAATAATCTTTGAGTCACTTTCGTCAACATTTACGAATAAATTTAGGATGAATGGAGATTAGACAGAAATTATCGATAAATCACGGTGAATTGAAAAACACTTCCCATTGTTAAAGCCTTTGCGCTTGAATGCGCTAAGCTAAAAGCACAAGATGTTTTATTATTTGAATAGATAGGATGTTGAAGAACATATATAGGCTTTTCTAGGCTTTTCTGCCGTATAGTTCTTGCCATTTGAAGCCGAGTAAAATGACCTATTTTGAATACCTAATCATCGACTCATAATTCATCGGTTCATCGTATTAACATACACGGATGAATAGATCTATTTTCCCTCTTTAATTTGATATAAGATTTATGAAAATCCGTTAAGAAATGGCAGTGCCAAAGCAATTTTATCACACATACCCACGCGTCCTTCTAAGGTAACGACCGAGTTCAAACAAAGAAACGCAGAGTTGACCCACTTTTTCAAATAGAGATTTAACACGTAAAGAACGTGTATAAGGTAAAAGTATTTTATCATAATAAAATATAACTATTTAGCTATAAGTTTTTACACACTTTTTGGCAATTTAATGTGTTATTTAGGCTGAAAATGCCGTTTGTAAATTACTCATTTTTATATAGAATCAGATAGAGGTAGTATTTTTAAAACGAGACTGTGACCACACTACATCAAATCAGATTTAAACAAAACTTAAGGACAGATCCTCCAGTTGTTACCGCGCAACTTACTGCGCATATCCTAAATAACGAAAATAAAGCTGTTTCAGTAATTGGCCTTTTCAGCTAATGTATTTTTTACATTTAGTTAACGTTTGGTTGATAAATGACAAGACCCTTTTCGGTTATTTCAATTTTCTCTGTTTGATCAATTAAAGTGTAATAGTACTCGGACAGTACATTTCGCTTTCTGTTACGCGTTCAACATGTGGCGTTAGCGATAGGAAACGGAGCAACAAAAGCAAAGTGGTGTTTTTATGAGCTAGTCCGCTTCAGATGGACACAAAAGATGACCCTTTTTATTATTTAAAGCGGGTAATAAGGAAGAAAATGGATAAAAGTAGTGAAACAATTTCGGACAGAGCTGCAAAAAGTAAACCAAATTTTACTTATAACTAAGAAAAACGCTTGGTTTGATATATTTTTCTTTGTTTGTTTTTGTAGGTATGAACAAGCACTATGTCTATACCAAAAAAGAAAAAAATCTTACCGCTGGAATATTTTTTATTATCAGAAACGTTGCGAAAAAAGAGCAATTTCAACTACTTTTGAAAGAATGATTTACTAAAAATTTCAAAATCATCAATAAATTTTCCCAAATTGAGACTCATTTATACAGAATAAAACATATTGAACACAATAAAGACTTATTTATGTAATGCTAGTCATTTCGAACACCTTTTTTGTGGGTATTTAAGTGACACCTCATTTTTGCAATTTTAGACAAGAGTAGTCTCCCTTGAAATCCAATAACTTGTTAATTCGCTTGGTGACCTATAGTTTTTAAGTCATTTTTTTACTTCTTAAATATTTAAATATCAGTACAGAAAAAATAAAAAAAATCTTACCGTGGGAAATAAATGGAGGATCTGTCCTTAATACATTTAAAGCAATAACATTTCACCTTGTAAAGTCCACAAAATCTTGTTGGTAGTCAATTTCCTTAGTAAGAAAACACCCAGTTTAAACCGATCGTCAACACAATACGACAAAAAAAATTGGACGGAGGTCGAAAAAAACAATCTGTTTCGTTCAATTTGGTTCGATATTCGAATGTTGTGAAGTCCATACGAGTTATTAGCGGTCTCCGTTTCAGTCTTAAACCTATCCCGTAGGTGGGGTTAACGTGATTATTCGGTCCTGCCTTGACGTCATATCTCTTGCACGACCGCCTCGTGCTCAATTGGTTGTGATCCAATTGAGAGCCAACAACGTATACAGTAAAAATATGTCGATTTTTTGCCCCTTCAATGTCTTACGACAACGTTTGAACCTTTTCCACCAACAACATCTGTACTGCAGCCAGGCGCTGGTTTTGGCCTAGCCTTGCTATGCGTAGAGTAGTGAAAAGTGTATGAACGCTTTGGTGTTTTCTTTGTCTATGTTCTAGCTTGTGTTTGATGAAAATTTGTTTTGATAGTTAGGCATCGAGAAAACACGACAGGGGATAAACAGTGTTTAACAATTTACCATATATCACGTGATGAATGTACGACAACTGAAGAAAATAGCATTGTATTTATGCGTATGGATGCAGGTATATTAAAAATGTACTCAACAGCCATTAAAACATATTTTGTCGAAAATATTATGAAAAATTGGGGTTGCGTATCTTTTTTGTCCTAGTATATAATTGAAGATGAATCTTTGCGACGTAATTCTTAACTCGTCCCTTCAAGTTCCGGTTCTGGACAGTTGTTAACAATTTCTTGGAGCAAAAGGGCGAAAAACTAATGTCTGGTAAAAAAAATCGACGATTTTGTGCAATTCTGACACGTACAAAACATTATTTCTTAAACATAATAGATGTAACTGAATTCTAGTATTGCTTCGCACGTGAAATCATGTAATCAAATCTTATGAGGCAGTGGTTCGAGGTATGAGGATGATTTGGTGACGCTGCTTTGGCATGTTGATGCTATTTAACTCTGCAATTGACCAAACGCCGGCTGTCAATCAAAACCATGGATAAGCCAATGGACGATCAGAAAAATGCCACGTCACCATTGTTTGTTCTAAATTCTTCGTTGCACGTGGTATTGTATAGAGGAAAATAGTTGACCCGGCAGAGTGACCTTTACTATACTCAAAAGTGGGAAAGTTTATTTCCAGTTTAGATGGGAATGGGTCCTTCGTTAATTAACGTAAAAGCGTGCACTGTATATTCTGATTTTTTTCGGGAGAAAGGGCGGAGCCTAGTAAACGGTTATTACATTGGAGATTGAGGAGAAACAGCGTTTTCAATTAGCGGTAAATCGTCGGTGTCATTGCAAATCATTGTAACTGCAGCTTGAATCAAGCTGTATTTACGAGGTTTTTTAATAACACGTTTTACAATAGCACAGTCTTTCAATTTCGAAATGTTTTCATGCTCGTGCCGCACGTTTTCCCTTATGTTAACCAAGGTATCGAGAAGTAAACTCGTCGAAAAACCTTTTGGCTTAGCCACACCCTTTCAGGTGAATAAAAACGCAATATATCCGTTATATATACAACATTGTGCCGCCATGTGAAAATAAGACTTTATCTAACTTAGTCAAATAAAAATGTTAAGCTACTGTGGTCTATTTGGATTGAAATTTTCAGTAAAGCTAATTATTGAAATAGGCGTAATTTTTAAAAATAAAATGAAAATATTTGAATACAGTTCACATCCTGGTCATACCGTACAGATGGAACAGGTTGACCAGGATCGGCATTTTTGCATAATTATTCAGGTATTGTATACAAATTACCATTTTAAGATGAAGCGACAAATGAACGTATGCACGTGCAAATACTGTTAAGTCGTTGAATAATATGATCATTAGCTGTAAATAGCGACACATGCGAAGTGTTCAGCAAATCACGAGGGGTTCCAGCATACCTATCACCCCTGGACGATAAGTCTGTTGACCTTTCCGCTTGGTCTGCTCTGCCGGGTCAAATCTCGCCGTCAATATCGATCTATCGACTGACAATCAAAACAGTCGACATGCCAATGCCCCCGTTGTTTGTACTAGATTTTGCGTTGGGCGGAGCGATCTATCGATTGGCGTTTGGTCAATTGCCTGGGGTTTTGTGACTTTTCATATTTGAGTCTTAGTGAAAAAACTAAATATGTTTTTCAATAACTTAAACTTCATCTGTCACTCTAGTCCTACCTCTCTTCCATATTTACACCTACACATCTCTACTAACCAAAAACATTTCACGTTTATAATATGCCATGTTTATTGTTATTCTTTGAAATTGTAAAACATTGTAAATTTTGTATGACAAGAAGCTCGAAGGAGCTTACGTCTAATAAAATTGTCTATGTCTATGTCTATGTCTATATAAGCTTAATTAAAGTTACTACAAAATCAAAAAAAATCATGTTTTATGTTCCGATCAATCGATTTTGATGAAATTTACAGAAAATATGTAAACGCAGTTCATTTATATACTGAACCTCAGAAATAACGTACCACTTTTTTATTGTTTTATATTTTGCCAACAAAACCATTTCATTTGTTGACAAAGTATTATTTGGTATCCGCCGGACACTATATACACACACAATACACTCTTAACCCATTACCAAACGGCAAAATTTTGGACTTGTCCAAATTCAGAGATGTTGCAGACGACAATTGAAAATGAATGTTTTGTTTTTTTTCCATTTTTTTGTATTTTTGTTTAGAAAATATTGTGGGAAATGAAAAAATTGCTTGTCACAAGCAATTTCTTCATTTTCCACAATGTTTTCCAGAGCATTTTTTTTGTGGGGAGTCAAAAAGAGTCATTGTGTGGTAACGGGTTAAACACGAAACTCATTCATCCGTGAGGCTAGCCGTCCAAACTTGGTAAACATGTTTTCTGCATGTGCCGCAGTATTGATCTCGTGCACAAAACAGCTAATCGGTTCATAGGGTACATGCAGTCGGTGACAGAAAGAAAACACCCAAAAAATTCATCGGTCGGAAGTTTTCGATGCGTTAAATAATGCAAAGGCTTTCCACTGACGAATGTAGTCGTGCTATTGGGATGCTTCAGGCAGTGATGACGTCACGAGTTATTGCACACTTGATGGGATTTCATCACGAGACGATTGGCCGGCTTACAGATAGTTTCCAACAAACTTGGACAATGCTGGACTGCCCTGGAAGGGGTGAGTCAAAGGTCCCAACTGCAGCTCAAAACAGGTATGCATGTTAAGGTAGAATACGCCTAATGTCAACTTTAGAAATTGGGGTGACAAACACTTCTGCCTGATAGTACATTATAGTAGACATCTATATGTGCAATATGACAGAAATTCGTCCAGAGGTTTACTAGAAATTTGATTTTCCCTTATCTCACCCCCAACTTGCAAAATTCCAATATGGCGGCCACCACTCAAAGCAAAAAAGTATCTGAGTTTTGGACATAAACACATTAAATGTGTTTAGATTTTGGTTTTTATTATCAAAAACATGTTTACCCATCGTCTGATGTGAAATGATATGACCTTTGTGTGCATATGAGAGATATTTTGTTAAATTACTGCATGCTTATTTAAAAATAAAGCCTCTTTATTTCCTAGTTTGAAATTTATGCCTCTGAAACAAATGTTGGCAGTGCCAGAAATAAGTTCGCGCACTCTCTAAAACCGATATCAAATTTTTTTTTATATGTGTAGGAACACGATAAAATCCACATATGTACATTTTATCCGTCAAAAATTGAAAATATGTAAAGGTAATTCTTAGTACCCTCATGCTTTCGAACGCACTATTTCTTTCCCAAAAGAAGTCAATGCCCCAAATGAAGGGTACCGTAGCCCATATCTAATTATATGCTTATAACTAAAACCCAAACGTTGTATTAGACTTTCAGAAAATGGCAAATGATAACATATCAGTTGTGATTTCGTATGACTTTCACCATTTTAACCATTTACCTAGTAACCAATTGAACATCGCTATTTGTAAAAAGTAATGCAAATTCTAAAGACAAAATTGTACTCAATCTTTTTATAGTTTATAACAGCTTCCTTATACCACTTCTTCTGGATTACATATTGAATCTACGGACTTAAATGGAAAAAGAATCTAAAAGAAAGGATCAAATCACGGATCAAACCACGTTACAATTAAATGACAACGAGTTTGCACATTTAAATAAGAATTGCCGGCGAAGAAATGATGAAAATCGAGTGCGAAAGTCTGAACAATGATGATCTGATCCAAGCGTCGTTCTCAAACGATAGGCGTTTGATAACCACATCATAGATTTCATTAGAATACCTTTATGTGTCTTTCCCCCCGACCCCCCCCCCCCCCCCCCCCTCAAACCGACCCCCCTCCTGCACAAACTTTCCTCCTCTGTCTTTCTTTTTTTCCTGTTCTACCATACTACTTGATCAAATTTATATTCAATGTTTATATGCCTTGTATTCTCAAATACCGTGTATATCTGGTGTGAGAATAAAATCATGTTCTTGTTCTTTTTCTTCAACTGTAGAGTTTCTCGTTATATTGAGCCAGCCAGCATCAAGGAAAGAAACGAGAGTTATACATACTTAAATTAGTTTCCTAAATAGGCAGTTTCATTAAAATCAAAGTTTGTAATCACTTACAAACTGATGATATCAATCAAAATCATATAAAATTACACGAATAATGTCTATGAAAAATTGCTGTTAAACGGAGAATCATACCAGAAAAAGATATTCGATGTGTATTCGGGGGGAGCGAAACAATATTTTGACCAGAAACGAATAAACTGATATCAGTTCGCGCTGTGGTTTTACAATTTGAAAAAAGTAAGATTATGAAAAAGATAGGCCTATAGTGGAAAATATCAGCGGTGCGTTATTTCTGAGGTTCAGTACATTTGCTGAAAATTTCATAAGATATACTGCATTATTTATTTAATTATGATGAAAAATGTAAGTGTTGCGTATTTTGCACGTATTATTTTTACTCGAGCAGCCGAAATTTTACGTGCGCGCGCGTAAATTTACTTGTGGAAAGGAGGCCGATCAATGGAGAGGCGTTTACTTTTTTCTTTTTGGTAGAACACCACTGGTGGTGAACTAAAACAATTTTCGCTACAACAAGGTATAGATAGTTTGCGTTTAAATGTGGGTTTACAGATTCTTTTCTAATGGCAATGAACTTGTTCTAAAAACAGACCGGGTTTACCGTTTTGTATTGACAAACTGTCGGTGTTGTTATAAAATCTCGTAACTACGGCTTCGATAAAGCCGTAGTTACGATATTTTATAACAACACCGACGGAATACATTGATCGCGAAAAAACGTCCCTCGCTTTGGTCGAGTTCACCACCAGTGAATACGCGTGCACGCGTATATTTACATGACACTTGGCTAAACTTTAGACGTGCGCGCAAAATTTTTGTAACCACACCGACGGTTTATCATTCATTCATTTCATTCATTTATTGGAATATCGACATTATACAATGTCTTTGGCCATTTACAAACAAAACGGTAAACTCAATCTATTTTTAGAACAAAAATCATTGGCATTCTCAGAATATCTTAAGAAATCTCGTTCTAAAGAACGCGCCCCTGGTTGACGTCCTGGAAATCATTGAGAGAAAAGAAGAATTCGATTATTCTTCATCCTTCAATATTTCTATGATAAACCTACATAAAATTCACCTGTGGCATTCAGCAGCTTTGAAATTGGATCAGGCTTCAATTTTGGCATTCGTCCGTAGGAAGCATGGGGGGCCTCAAACCCATTTCCGGGCTTTTGTCAGGATATTGGAGGGCTAAGTTGAATATTTCCTAAATTTTCTGTGTTACGAAATTACAAAATGAGGAAAAATCGGCATCTTTTAACCAACTTTGGAGGGATACCCCCCCCCCCCCCCCACACACACACACACACACATTTCCTACGTGCCTGACATGCTTAACCCTTTTAAAAAGAAGACCTAATTATGACGTAAATTAACAGAAAAGAAAGAAGAAAACATTTAGGAAAAAGAAGAAATTCTGATGACCAATATTTACTCCTTGTGTCTCGATATTTCCTGTGTTATATTATACAGCGATTCCGTTTAAAATACAATACCCCATTGACTTTATCGGCTAGGAAGTCTTTCAAATTACATCGTCCATTTCTTTCGCCATTTGGGTGAAGATTGAACCGCTGCTTTTCAACAAAAATCTCGTAAATGCAGGTTGTTGTAAGCTGCAGTTACGATGTATTTGTTGAGAAGCGACGAAATTAAGACAAAATTATAACAGCGGATTTTAACGGGTAAGAACAGTTCACGAATTCGCACGGAAAGAGGCACCAAATTAAAAAAGGGATTATTTAAAATTGTACATGTTTGTCGCTGTTTTTCAACGAAAACCTCGTAATTGCAGCTTAAAACAAGCTGCAGTTACGATGTTTTCATTGAAAGGCGACGATATTTGATAAATAAAGGGTTTGACCCTCTACCATACGAACTGGTTTCGAACGTCTCGAATAGCAATGACTTTTGTGCTAAAAATAGACTGGTTTTATCGTTACGTTTTGATAGACCGTCGATGCTTGACGAGCCGATTTAATGAGTACCCACAAAATATGGTTTGATAAACATTAAAGGAAATATTCAATATTGGAGAGCCATCACCCCCTCTAAGGCTCATCTGTAGCAATGAACAGGACAAGTGTTCTCCCAGCCTAATAAGCTGTTTCGGCCCCACTGCAGCTTCATGTAAATTACTATGATGCCCCTACAGCTTTAAAATTAGCCATACAGCATAAGGCACATTCCCATTGCCGACCAAATCAACTCGATCAAGCTCGATCAATCGATCGAGTACTGATCGAGCTTGGTCGGCAAGAGTGATCGGGAAGATCGAGCCCGGTCGGCAAAAGTGATCGGGAATGACTCGACAAGAAATAAAGAGGAAGTCGTGTAAATACATTTGATCGAGTTAAATCGGGTTTGATCGGGGAATTTAGGCGATCGAGTTGATCGAGTTGATTTGGTCGGCAATGGGAACGCGGGTTTAATTGTTTCCAAAATGGTCACCAAATAGAGACATTTAGAAGTATTTCGTGTCAAAAAATGATAAATAATGCATTCTTATACAAATACAATGTGACATTTTTGTATAAAAAACATAATGGGGAAAAAAGAAATTGCTCAAATTGGTGTTTTTATGCACAATTATTTGCATGGACACAATTTTGATTTACCCATACGGCTTCAAATTATTCTACAGATAAGGCTGAGGACTAGGGGAGACCGGGGCTAGTCCGCCCTCTGGGCATGTTCGACTAGTGGCTCTGTAGAGCCTCTGGACAGACAAAGATAGAGAGCCGGGAACGAGATTGTTATGTCACTCATGACGAAAGCCGATCGCAGAAAGTTTTTGGTCGCATTGAATAGAAAAACATAGAAATAAGAACACAATTCTTATTTTTTGTTGCTGTCAGTAAATTTTCCACATTAATTTATTTAAAATTTCAATTATAGTAAGATGCGCCATGATTTAGATTTCTGTTTTGTATATTTATGAAGACAATTAAGTTCTCTTTCATATTAAAACTTAAGATGCCGATTTCATGTCATCTAAAAGAAGATGTAACGTGATGTTTCAACGATGTCCGTCTCGGGCTTGTCCGACCATTGGGTCGGGGCAAGTTCGCCCATGACCAAGCATGCCCATGAATAAAAAGAATGATCGCGGTTAGAAATGCCATTTCTTGTCGCATCTAAATATATCAATCGCACAGACGTAGCTCTAACAGAAGCGTAAAAAGCGGACAAATTTAAAACCACTGGCCGAACTTGCCCCGGACCCATTCTTGTTACCCCCAAATGCCCCCTTTCTCACGATGTTTGGCTGTTAAAGCAATACTTTTTCAGTTTATACCTTCATTTGGCAGTCGCAAACAGATTCATAGAAGTTTAAACTGTCTAAAAATCCTATACAATGAACATACAATCCTATACCAGCTATGAACATACCTAGTCCCAATTGTCGGCGCAACTTGCCCCATGCATGGGGCAAGTCCGCTCACTACGATAAAAACTCTAAAACTTGAAATATTCTTTCTTGAAAAGAAACATATAAAAATGCTAGACGCATGTGGAAAGGCCATCACTTGTTGAACTAATATAATATGTAAATTACACCCAACTAGCTTTCATAGAATTAAAAATATGAGCAATCGAAAAAAAGGGGGCGAACTAGCCCCGGTCTCCCCTATATGGATCTCGATCAGATTTTACTACATTTACATGATTGTGCATGTCACAATATTTAGATGTAGCCAAGCCCGTAGGAAGCAATTTCATATTGGGGTGGCTAAAGCCCAAGTGTCTTAGCGTTGACCTATAGACCCACATTTAACATGATCTGTGTCCATATTGCAATGGCGGATGCAGGGGGTGGCGGGGGAGAAATTCAGTCAAATTTGTGCAATTCTAAGAAAAACGAACCCCTCTATTCTTATGCTAGAACCCACTCCACAGAAATTCTATGGATTCGACGCAGCTACACATTCAAGGGCGTAGACACAAATGAGCCGGGATCTGGAAAAACGTCCCTTATAGCATTTTTAAAAAATGAGATTCAAGATAAGCCTGTTCTCAAATGCAGTCCAATATGCATCCATGCTGCTCTCTTTAAGTTGCTACAGGTCACAAATAATCTGTTAGAGACCAACATGGTTCATGATCAGACTGCGTGTTTACGCAGGCTGATCTTGAATCATGTTGGGCTCAAAAGCCTTAAAGGACGTTTTTCCAAATCCTGGCTCAAATATTCATTTTAGTAAAATTCGTTGGCAATAATCGAAATATAAATTGGTCGAAAAAATTGAATCATAAAAGTTGCATTTGGTTTTCATATTCTACAGCCTACCAAACAATAAAATTAAAGACTGTTCTAAATTCAACGAGGCTCCAGACGTCCATTTTCAGTCAATCAAATGTTACATTCTATCATCTCTCTTGGTTAGAAATATTGTAGGAAATGGAGAAATTGCTTGTTCCCAAGCATTTTCTTGTGTGGGTTCAAATGCGCCCCTGTGCAGTAATGGGTTAAATTGGTGGACATAGAGCCCCTATGAGGCTATGACTCCAGTGTTCTTTGAGTGCAACTCAATTTCCTCTGGCTACGCCCCTGACACTCAACCCTAATCCGTATCCACATTGGCCTAAAATTTCGTGAGAGCGATATGTGATGACTAAGATCATGCTGTTTTAACCCATTCCCAGACAGCAAAATTTTGGGCAGTTCCAAATTGAAAGATGTGTTGCAGATGACAATATTATTTTGAAGTTGATGAAATTCAAAAAATCTTCCTATTTCTGGTTTGAAAACATTGCAGAAAATGAAGAAATTGCTTGTCACGGGAAAGATATGTTGCAGATGACAATATTATTTTAAAGTTGATGAAATTTCTAAAATCTTTCTATTTTTGGTTAGAAAACATTGTAGAAAATGAAGAAATTGCTTGTCACAAGCAATTTCTTCATTTTCCACAATGTTTTCTCAATCCTTTTCTTGTGAGAGAGTCAAAAGGAGTCACTGTGCAGTAATGGGTTAAAGTGAGATGTATGCCTAGTAGATCTCTAATAAAATCTTTTAACTAGGGTTTGGTACAAGTTTCGTGACTTTATAACAACACCGACGGTTTATCAAAACATAACAGTAAACTTAGTCTATTTTGGGCACAGAATTCATTGCTACTCAAAGACGTTGCAGAGTGAATGGAATTTTACATTATGCCTATATTGGTCTTTGGCCATGGGGTAGAAAACGTTGTTAGGAACTGTGAACAGTTTCTTCAATTTCCACAATGTTTTCCACTGCCTCTATCTTGCAAGTCGTCAAAAGGGGCGGGGCCATAATCATGATAATGGAAAAGGGTTTTAACACATTTCCCATCGATGCCCAAAAATGCCCTACGGCGCTCAGCGATTTACTATAAAAGCCGACGCGGGAAAAGTACGACGCCATTTGCAAATTGACAACAAACCGAGCGGCTTGAAAAAATCTTCACGGTCGTTGAAATATGCCTGGTAAGTGTTTAGATATTTTTTCTTCGTCATTTTTCTTTTTCAAACAATATTTTGCGCAGATACGATATCCAGTTTTCTCCTTTTCTTTTGAAATTAGAATCTTCCTTGTGATTTCCAAATTGTCAAAATTGCAGAAGGATAGCCGATTTCCCCTTTTCCTGAAATGTTTTCTAAATCATTCAGAAGAATCTATGCTTGTCTTACTGCAATATAATCTGTACGAAGTTTTTCTTACATTTATACAATCAGCGCGTTTTCCGTCGTCATTTTCGTGGAAAAAATCTGTCCGTTCCAGGGTTTGGGAGTTGGATTTGACGCGTCGACGACTTGAACTGTCTGCCAAACTGCCCGAATATTACTTCGACGTATTATTTTCGCCTGGACGCCCATGTATTATCTGGAACATGTTAAGTCTATACCCTAGCAGTAGAAATATTATCTATTCAGGCGTATATATTTTAAGCAAAATATGCTCAAGATCTTACAAAGATATATGTGATAAATGCTATAAATCGGTAGATAATCCCGTCATTCACAAACTGTGTTTTTGCAATGCAAATGACCAAATAAGACAACAGTTATGGGTATCTATTATGGAATATTCCGGATTTGGTGTGTTTAATGAGTTTATTAAAAAACACCCATCTCTACAGATCTTAGATTGTCTTACTGGTCTTGCATACGCGTCAGTAGAAAATGCAGATTTATATTGCCTCCTCCTTAAACACATGAGGAAAATGTTGTAATACCAGTACTATCCCCCAACAAATTATAAGTACAATTTGTAAGAATTGCAAACAGTAGATACATGAGTGTAATAATCGATTTGAACAATTATTTATTATCCTTGCATAGGATTATTTGATATAACTGCTTTTCTTCAAAAGCCTCGTATCAGTAGCTTAAAATAAGCTGCAGCTGCGAGGTTTTTGCAGAAAAGCCACTATATGGTGATGTGCAAATTATCATGATTTGCTATAAGGTTATTTTGTAACCTAGTTGAAATTTATTTTCCCATTTGTTTATTAATCTATACTTTGTTGGAAACATTCGAAGACGCCGTAACTAGAGTTTATTTTGTAGTTACGGTGTTGTCGAATGTAGCCGACGGCATTATAGCAGAATAGGTCTATTTTACAAAATAATTCTATTCTCATCGACAGTATACGTATTACGACCAAACTTTAACAAAGCTGTGATCATGATTTGATAGAGGGCATTGAGGGAGAGAAGGGAAATGCTTTAAACGAGTGTTTTCCTCTTTTCCCTCAATGTCTTCTCCCATAATCATGCAGTTTAGAATCACAGAATATGCAAGGAAATTCTTGTTTTCGGATCAGTCTAAACTTTTGTTGTCTAGGCACAGGTTTGAGTCTTTACATTGTGTGCCATTGCATTTCGTTTCGGTAATGGTATGCGAAAGTGTAATTATCTATTTGCTGTCGATATGAGTATTAGCTTTCCCAAACAGCAATCATTTCACAAACCTTTTAAATATGCGTTTAAAATGCTTAAACAAGAAAACATTGATTAACAGCATTTTCCACAGTTTTCTGGTTCGAAATATTGAGAATTGATACGAATACGCATCCATTTTGTCATCTATCTTTCTATTCAATCTTGGCCTGTCTACCATTTTGTCGTTTGGGAAAGGATTTATAATGAATTTACATCCTTTTGTTGTACATTTCTTTTGATTCTTAGTATAGTAATGTTCTATTTGTATTGTCTCAGTTTGTGTTATTATGTGTTGTAATTTATCATGTTGTATATTTCATACTGATCTTCTGCAAAGGAGGAATTAATAAAGTATACTTTCTTTGCGCGCGCTTTTTGACCAGAAGATTTTCTAGTTTAGATTTGTATTTTTTTTTTTAAATCTTCTGCAAATGCCGACGATTTCTATTAATCCTTTCACAAAACAAGACCTGGATTTGGCGTCCCTAATATCACAGGCTTTGTAAAACATTGAGGCAAAAGAAGAAAATGCTGATCATCAGCATTTTCTCCTTTTGCGATGTTTTCTGTGCTATGATATTTGCGAAGTTTAATGTTAATGTTTTCGAAAGCCTTTATATGTTGTGGGGAGTCAAAAGGCGTCTCTGTGTGGTAATAGGTTAAAATGGACAATTTTTACATTATAGCAGACAAAATGATGGTAAATGAGAAATTTGTCTAAAGCATTTTCTTTTTTCCTTGATGTTTTCAAGGGCATTATTTTAGGATCATCAAAAGCTGTTCAAGAGTGATTAATTTCTTAACCCTTTCCTAAACAGCAAGTCAGCAAAATGTAAAAGAGGACTAATTTGGAAGCTGTTGCAGACGACAAATTTGATGATGATATAGATACAATTTTGTACCATACCACAGTGAAAACATTGGGACAAAAGGAGGAAATGTTTGTTATTAAATTTTTCTTCTTTTGTCTCAATATTTTTTCAAAGCTATGTTTCACAGACATCCAAACCAGGTTTTGTTTAGGAAAGGGTTAACAATACAAATTAATGCATTTATGCAATTTCCTTTTCAGCTGCTGACATTAGCATAATATGGTTATACTTGTACCTATTGAAAACATGTGGATTGACCAAAAAAAGAAAAGAAACACAAAGAAACAGGCAAAATAGGTGAGTAAAATATTATTTTCTAACAAATTTTATCGCCCACCAATGGTTTGATAATCATTTACCTATGTGGGAGAGCAGCTGGAGGCTTGGAAAGGATTTTGAAGTAGCAGGGTTCTCCGCAGAATGATTTTAAGCTGCAGTGGTAAATTATATGTATTGTGTTCATGCAAATAATTGTGAATAAAATCATAATGGGAAAAGAAGAAATTGCTCAATGGAGCAATTTCTTCTTTTCCCATAATGTTTTTATGCAGAACTATTACACTTGAATTTATAGGAATGCATTATGTATTAGTTTTGGACTTGAAATATTTCTAAATGTCTCTATTTGGTGACCCTTTTGAAGAGATTAAGGTGTAGGGGTTATTTTGAAGCTGTAGGGGCATTATAGTGATTTACATGAAGCTGCAGTGGGGCCGATACAGCTTATTAGGCTGGTGAGAACTCTGGGTAGTACTGGTCAGAGAATCAACAGGAATCTGTGGTTGGGTGCTCCACCTGCAGTGATATGACCATAGGAATCTACAGTGGCGGATCCAGGATTTCTGAAAGGGGGGTTCGAATTTACAATTAGGGGGGTTCGTTTTCCTATGAATATACAATTTTGACCGAATTTCTGCATGAAAATGAAAGAATTAGGCTTCAGAGGGGGGTTCGTTTGAACCCCCCCAACCCCCTCTGGATCCGCCACTGATCTAAATCTGAACTAATTTTAAAACTTTTACTAGACTGCAAAATTGTAGTAGACCTTTATAAAATTCAAAGATGTTGCAGACGACAATGTCAAATTAATGAAATTTTACACTTTATTGGTTTCTCTGGGTAAAAAAAAACATTGTAGGAAATAAAGAATCTGAGTGTCACAAGCTATATTTCTTCATTTTCCACAATGTTTTCCAAAGCCTTTATCTTGTGGGCATCAAAAACTCATTGTATTGGAATGGGTCAGCGCAACAGATAACCCTTTCCCAAACGACAAAATTTTAGGGTGATCCACTTCAAAAACTACCACAAAATGGATGTTATGAAAGATAGGATTTGTGTAAACTATGGCACAGAAAATATTGAGACAAAAGGAGAAACTGTTGGTTATCAGCAGTTTCTTCTTTTGTTTCAATGTTTTCCCAAGCCTTTTTTATTAGGGAGTTCAAAACCAGGTCTTGTTTGGGAAAGGGATAAGAGGGAGTCAAGGCATTCTAAATCTGTTATTTCAAATCCAAAATCAATTTTGTGGGTACTCATTAGAATCATTTCAGTGAGATAATTCCAATGAGTACCCACAACATAGGGTTTGATGAACAATGAAAGAAATAATGCACTTTGAAGAGCCATCACCGCCTCTTCAGGGTTCTCCCCAGAACAATTTGAAGCTATAGTGGCAGTATCGTTGAAGCTTACAATACAGTGTTTATGCAAACAGTTGTGAATAAAAACACAAGAGGACCATGATGGTCCTAAATCGCTCACCTGAATCGAGATGACAAGACTGATAATGGAAATTTTGTCAAACTCAAAAGCATGAAACTTATAAGGACTTTCTGTTTGGAAACAATTAAGTAATAATTTTGTTCCAATCGATCCTGTAAAGTTGGGTATGAATTAGCATAATGGTTGAGTTTTTTTCCATAATTATTTCATTATTTTTGCAATATACAACATAGGGCGAATTGATTATTTATGATATTATGAGCAAGATTTGGTATGTGATTTGAAAGAATATAGGAAATGAGGACAAACCATCTGATAAGTTAGGCTTATAATCCCTTCTTATTTGTTTACATAAGATAAAAATGGGGCCAGCCAGAGAAATTGATAACAGAAATAGATAAGAGAAATAGTAAAAGCTTTCCAAATTTATTACTTATATCAAAACCCTATGAAGAAAGTATTAATTTTTTCAAGCAGATGATTGTAATGATCACCAACAACATAGGGTTTCATGAATATTGAAACAAAATATTGCTTTTTGAAAAGCAATTATCTCCTCTTATCTTCAGCTTCTTGTATTCTGGAAGCCATTCATGAAATTAGGTCTTACACAAAATTTCAAGGTTCTAGGCCAAACACTTTAGAAGAAAACTAAGTATCTCCATTACAACCCACAGTACAGTAAATTTTCAATGCATGGAATTTCCCTTACCCCACTGTTGTCGAACGAAAACGTATACGCTCTGATTGGTCATGCAGATCCCGGTGAGGAAATGATTAGTCAGAGTTTCAAAATGGCGGAACTAGAAATAATCGGAGGTGACAGGAGGTAAAATTGACTTCTTTACCCCTTTGTTTTTATCCTAAAATCTAAATGCTCTTCTTGTGTTTAATTTCCTTCTTTCTAATGAATATTTTGAAGTCCCCGAGCATAAATGTTCACCGTATGTATCACAGTCCGTCATAACATGCATGCTCATTTGATTCGAAATAAACCGACTCTAGTCAAAACTGAAAAACAGTCAAAATCACTGTTGTTTTTTATCATTTCAAGGTAAGCGTTTGAATTTAGGTATATTTAATCATTTTCACCAATGTTCTTACAAAAATCGTGCATCCACGAGGTTCTACACATGAACATGTTGCATAATCAAAACCTACACCAAAACATCTGAACACGGCTTGGTTTTTAGTTCAATATTGCTAAGCGACGGATTGGTTGAGTGAGAGATGCGGATTAGTCATAGAAGAGTTCGGATTGGTTTTAATCAAAATAGATTATTTTCTTTCTCTGCATCTTTATTTGTCCTGAATTTGCCGGATTATAGTATTTATCATTTTGCAGAATCATCAACCCATAAGATGAATCATTCCATGGATCGCCACCTACAGAAAAAAACACGAATGTGCCATCTGTGGGTTAATCACAGATAATCTGTTTAATTTGAAAAGATACATCAAAGTTCCTGCTCTGTGGCACTCCAGTATAAACCAAATTTATTTCGACGTAGGAAAAGAGCGCAAAAGAAACAACACAAATGAGACGCAGGCACGTAGGAAGCAATTTCATATGGGGGGGGGCTAAAGCCTCATTGTCTGAATATTTGGGGGGGGGGGGGGCTAAATTGAATTTTCCGAAAATTTTCAGTGTGAAATAAGGAAAATTTGGCATTTGTGGCCAACTTTGGGGGGGGCTGAGCCCCCCTAGCCCCCCCCCCCCCCCTGTTCCTACGGGCCTGAGACGGGTGTGGTTCCTGTTTTTCTGGACAATACATTTTACAAGATCACACGGGTTGTAACCATCTAAAGAAAAAACACAATTGCACTACTTGTGGAGCCATATAATATATATATTGTTTATCGAAACACTTGATCAAAAGTCAAAAAGACGAATGACTGATTCTATTTTTCTTTTAACGCTACTCTAACGCAGATGTGTAAAAATTGTAAACATGTCTCATTCTACCATGACTTGACTATAAACGGCAAAGGGTTCACAAAGAATTTTCGCTCAATTCAGCAATTTCTGCCGTATTTTGGATCATTTCCTAACTCACTACAACGATTTCAATCGGTCGAAGGTTACCAGCACAACACTTTTAAACAATTGTTCATTTTTTTTTTCATTTTGCAAATTGACCAGTAGCTTTAACGCTGCCGTTTATACATGTACATAACCCTTCCCCAACAGTGAAATCTTACAGACACGAGTAGCAGACGGCGGAATAATCGATGTCAGAGTAGAAAATATACTGACACGCAAAAGAAAGAATGCATTTGTTTATAGTGCAATGTTGTGCATTTATTCAGAAGACGAAGTGGATACTGGATTTGTAATTGATATACAATTATGAAACACATGGAGACAAAAGAAGAAAATGCTGATATCAGCGCTCCCTCCTTTTGACTCAATGTTGTCACCAAATAGTTGTTGAATGGACGTCAAGTTCAGGTGGTGTTGGGGGAAGGGTTTATCAGACTACCGTTGGTACCGTTGGTTGATCTTTATTTCGAGAGTTGGTTGTTGTTTAACAGCAAACAGTGAATCCTATTGTCCATAACTTTGTATAATTTTATGACTTAAAAAGAATGAACACCACAGGAAACGAAGAAATGTTTGTAACCAGTTTTTTCCTCATTTTCAATAATTTACTTCTTTCCTCCCAATATTTACCACGAATTGTTGTAGAAACTATTGCGCAACTTGACTGGGGTGTCAAAGGTTTTCTAGGAAAGAATTAAATTTAGTGCCTGTGGATAATTATGTGATTGTTTGAATACCCAATTCTACGTCCACAACACAACGGCCCCGGATCATGTCTAAAAAGGGCCGGTCTAGTATAGCGCAACAAAATTGAGCCGATGCATTGGTATATGTAATGACCTCGCTCGACAACGTTTTCCTCAGACGATACACTATCAGACTTTGTCGACCAAGATAAAGTTGTCCAGGTGTGATTGTGGTACACCATCACTAACCTGGGACATCTGCATATACATGTATTGAGTAATGGCAAAACGAACTTCGCCCACGACAATTAAGTTACCCGGGTTAATTTTGGTGGACTATACCGACTTACATGATAGTAATGTAAATAAGACTTATTCACAAAATAAATCGTTCGTCCTACCGAAAGCGCTTTTTTCCTTTCAATAACAAGACATTGTTTTATGTCAGTATAAAAAGTCATAGGAAAAACAACACTCCTTGCCCAAACAATAATATTCAAGGGTGAACCAAATTGATAGCTGTTGCATACAACAAATTTGATGTTCACAAAGAAAGTATCTATGTGTTATGTAGCACAGAAAACATTGAGGCAAAATGAGTAAATGATGATTGTCAGTATTTTCTTTTTTTCTCAATGTTTCCAATACAGTTTTGGTCAAAAGCAGCTCTTGTTTGGGAAAGAATTAAGACACAGGAAGAAAAAATCAAATTGATAAACATTCATTTGGTCGTCGTCAGAAGCTTTCAAAAACGACTGGTCTACAATTTGTTGTTTGGAAAAGGCTTAAATATTTTACTGGGAAATCATCGAAACATCGTAGATCCAATATGCCAAAATCATTTTACTACAGAACTAATGTCTAATTGACACCATGGCTATTTTGGCGTGGAAAACAATGTACAGACGTTCAAAAATAACAAAAATGCAATATTGTTCAACGGAAACTGTTTCGTGGACAAGAGCCTATGAAGCGCCATCCAAATTTCCAAGTGTCCAGCATTTCTTAGACGCGTCATTTCAGCCGGTTGGTGTTCGAGGAGTTCTTCCATTGCTTTAACATCTTCGCCAGATGAACCAGGGGATAAAGTTAATGTTAGGTCAGCATTTGTTTGGTGGCATGGTCGTATCAGAATCAAGGATTTCAAGTCCAAGTTTATCCCCCAGATCAACTATTTTATGTCTTTATTCATCTGAAACAATGCATCGGGAATGGTGGAGAAATTCGTTGTTCTATATAATATTCCATTATCAGTTCTTAGTTCTCGTCTCTGGATCTTTAATTTTTCTCTGTTGTGGTGCTGGCTGATGTTACTGGTGCTCGTTGAAACATAAATGGTCCCAAACGTACAGTAGTGGTGATTAAATACCATCTTTATGCCTATTGGTAGAAACCAAAAAAAAAAAAAAGAAAATTAAAAGTATTTCTAAAATGAAAATTCATATATATCAAAATGAATAATTTTACAGCTTTACTGTCTTCTAGAACGGTTTAGAAAAAAGCTAAGGATGGAACCAATCCGTTCTCTTGATTAAAAATCACTCTTTCCAATCCGAGTTCTACCTGAAACCAATCCGTCGTCAGGCAGTTACCATTCCGGGGCCAGCCAAATGGGCCGAGGGTCATGAAAGTCGATTGTTTTGACAAGCTATGATTAATCCACGCAAATTCGGATACAATTTAGTACAAGCAACTTTTCCTTGTTGATATGTTCATACGAATGGGACTCATTTGTCAAATATGGCTAAATACAGACAACATTTTGTGGGTGATTGATCGCTAAGCATAATATCTCTCCGTGAGCAACCATTTGAAAACAATTTTTTCACAAACAGGTACATGGATGCCAAAACTAAAACAATAGCTAGTTAGACACAACATTCGGATATCTAATTTTGTAAGATAAACATAATCAACATACCTCATTTACTTTATATGCAACTGTTTTCGTGGTGTGTACACACCCGTGTGACCTATATCGCCATTTTGAAACTCTGACTTATCATTTCCTCACCGGGATCTGCATGACCAATCAGAGCGTATACGTTTTCGTTCGACAACAGTGTACCCTGCCATACCAAAATACTTTTTAACCCATTACCAGACGACAAAATGTTAGGGTGATCCACTTCAAAAACGGTCACAAATGACAAAATGGAAGTTATTAAAGATAGGATTTGCGACAAATATGGCACAGAAAATATTGAGACAAAAGGAGAAACTGCTGGTTATCAGCAGTTTCTCCTTTTGTTCCAATGTTTTCCCAAGCCTACTCTCTTAGGGACGTCAAAACCAGGTCTTGTTTGGGAAAGGGTTAACCCTGGAAATAAAAATTAAAATAAAAGATACAATTTTGAAACGAGTCACACAAGGAACTTTCCAGCCAGGTTTCTTTCAAATTGGCCCAATGGTTGATTTTTAAAGAATTTTCTTATGATTTCTCTTTTCCGATAAGCCTCTTCCTCCCCGACATGCCCACATTTTTTGACAAATGTAAAAATTTGTGAACAAACTTTGAGAAGAGAGACGCAAGGAACATTCCTTTCAAGTTTGATTAAAATTGGCCATATGGTTGATTTTTAAAGAATTTTCTTATGATTTCTCAAAGTCCGATAAGCCCCTTCCTCCCTGCCACAGCCATATTTTTTGACAAATGTAAAAAATTGTGAAATAAATTCGAAAATAGTGACTCAAGACACATTCCTACCAAGTCTGCTTCAAATGGGCCCAATGGTTGATTTTTAAAGAATTTTCTTCTGTCCGATAAGCCCCTTTCTCCCTGCCACTGCCACATTTTTTGACAAATGTTAAAATTTGTGAACAAATTTTGAAAAGAGTGACTTAAGGAACATTCCTGAAAAGTCTGGTTCAATTGGGCCCTATGGTTAATTTTTAAAAAAATTTTTTATGATTTCTCTAAGTCTGATAAGCCCCTTTCTCCCTGCCACGGCCGTATTTTTTGACAAATTTAAAAATTTTTGTATAAATTCGAAAACAGTGACTCAAGGCACATTCCTACCAAGTCTGCTCCAATTGGGCCCAAAGGTTGATTTTTAAAGAATTTTCTTCTGATTTCTCTAAGTCCGATAAGCCCCTTTCTCCCTGCCACGGCCACATTTTTTGACAAATGTAAAAATTTGTGAACAAATTTTGTAAAGAGTGACTCAAGGAACATTCCTGCAAAGTCTGGTTCAATTGGGCCCTATGGTTGATTTTAAAAGAATTTTCTTATGGTTTCTCTAAGCCGATAAGCCCCTTTCTCCCTGCCACGATCACATTTTTTGACAAATCTAAAAATTTGTGAATAAAGTTTGAGAAGAGTGACTCAAGGCACATTCCTGCCAAGTTTGGTTCAAATTGGCCCAATGGTTGATTTTTAAAGAATTTTCTTTTGATTTCTCTTAGTCTGATAAGCCCCGCCCTGCCACGCCCACATTTTTTGACCAATCAAAAATCCGCGAACAAGTTTTGAGAAGGGTCACCCAAGGAACATTCCTGCCAAGTTTGGTAAAATTTGGCCCATTGATATAGGAGAAGAAGATGTTTAAAGAAATTGTGAACGGACGGACAGACGGACGGACAGACGGACGGACATACCTACGATGGAACACATCTTGGGTTGTTCCTTAAAACACTTGATGGCTACTTGTTATTGGGTATTCAAACGTGTTCTTACGACAGGTATATTATTGGGCATTTCCTTTGGACATAATACTTGGGTTCTTTCCTTGGACATTTTAATTGTGTATTCTCCTTCATTCTATTCATTTGTATTGGAGTTTAACACCATTTTCACAGCTAAGGTCATATCATGGCGGCAAGAAACGCATCCACATGTTTCCGGGCTTTCACAACCAGTACTTACATAAGGTTATTTCCAAATCCTTCAGTCCATGTAGACCATTAATCAGTACATACATACTAATAGAGCCATTCTAATTTATAACATATAAAAGCTAGCAAATTCAGTAAAATTTTGAAAATCTGGTGACTTGCTTCAGAGCAACAGATATTAGAAGCAAATTCTGACAGACGAGGAGGCTTAGTCATCAATCCAAAGAGCTTCCATGAGCACTAGGTGCTTTAATAACTGTATAGTCCGTCTGATGACCCAGGTAAAAAATAATTTCGCTGCACCCCCCTAGGTACCAAGGTTGTTATATACCATTTTAAAGCTTGAAATATGCTGGATACGATGCACGATGTTGTCAAGTTGTAAACCTGTGCAACTCCCGTGTAAACGCACAAATATGTGGGTGGGGTAAGACAACACATAAATTATTTGAAATGCATTTGTCAAATAGAAATCGTCTTTAACCCAATAACTTAGGAATGTACTCTTTCCAATTCATAAAACCACAATTAAATAAACCAGAAGCGATATATAAAAGACATTTCAATCAATTTTACGCAGAAATAATGCTCATATATCTCGTCAATTTGCATATGGTGGGTGGGGTAATTTATGCACAGTAAAAAACTTAGCCACACAAACAAATAATCACATTATTGTTCCATGAAACGTTTGCACAACCGTTTTTAGATTGAATACAATTTATTCAGGTCTTGGTAAAACATATCTACCCAAAATTTTAACAGATTTAAACAAGACTCTTGAAAATGACCCCTCTTTCCCTGTTTCTTACAACATAGTCCGTCTAATTCTTTGAAATAAGAGGGCTTTTTAAGGACATCGTTTCACCCCTAAGCATCGATGTACCAATGTTGTTATATACCATTTTAAAGCTTGAAATGTGCTGGATACGATGCACGATGTTGTCAAGTTGTAAACCCACGCGAGTTCTGTGTAAACACACAAATATTTGGGTGGGGTAAGATAACATATAAATTATTTGAAATACAATTCTCAAATAGAAATCGTCTTAAACCCAATCTCGTAGTAATGTACTCATTCGAATTCATCAAATTTCTATCTAATGAACCAGAAGAGATATACAAAACACATTTTAATCAATCATACGCAGAAATAATGCTCATATATATCGTCAATTTGCATATGGTTGGAGTGGTAATTTAAGCTCAGTAAAATACTTAGCCACACAAACAAATAATCGCATTAGTGTTCTGTGAAATGTTTGTACAACCATTTATAGATTAAATACAACTTATTTGGATTTTAGTAAAACATCTTCGCCCAATATCTTAACAGATATAAACAAGACACAGATCTATGCCGATCTTTAAAATGCCTCCTCTTTACCTGTATCTTGCAATATAGTCCGTCAGATGATATTAAGTAAGGGCGCTATTTAAGGAATTATCTGCACCCCTTACCCATGATGTACCAAGGTTGTTATATACCATTTTAAAGCTTGATATATGCCAAATACGATGCACGATGTTGTCAAGTTCTAAACCTGTGCAGGTACCGTGTAAATAAACACATATGTGGGTGGGGTAATACATTACTTGAAATATATTTGCCAAATCCCAACCTTAGGATTGTGCTCATTCAAATTCATAAAATTATCATCAAATAAACCAGATTGGATATACAGAATACGTTTCAATTGTTTATAAGCTGAGTCAATTTGCTTATGTTGGACGGGCTGTTTTATAAACAATAATATACTTAGCCACACAAACAAATAATCGCATTATTTGTCTGTGAAAACTTTGTACAACCGTTTACAGATTAAATACAACTTATTTGGATCTTAGTTAAATACTGTCACCCTATATCCTAACAGATATATACAAAACACATTTTAAGACTGCACTTGACCCCCCCGCTGTAACTTACAACATAGTCCGTTAGATGATATCACACGAGGGGCTATTGAAGGAGTTACTGCATCCCACCCCGATGTCTGCTGTAATATACCTTTTTAAAGTTTGAAATATGCTGGATACAATGTACGATGTTGTCATGTTTTAAACCTATGCAGGTCCCCTGTAAACACACAGATATGTGGGTGGGGTAAGACAAAAATGAAATGCATTTGTCAAATATAAATTGTCTTAAACCCAACCTTTTAGAAATTTTCTCACTCAAATGTATGGCATTGTGATTGAAATAACCGGAAGTGATATACAAAACACATTCCAATCGATTTCACCAAGAAAATGGCAATTACGGATCCATGATTTTTTGAAAGTGGACTCAACTTTCTTCAGGATTCTACCTTAAGAATTTAAAAATTAACTAAACTAAATTCTTATGAAACAGAAAGTGATGTCAGGACCCAGAGTCTTGCTACATTTTGTGTTTAGGCCCTGGGCCAGTGGAATTGGAAAAAATAGCGACGTTTTATCCTAGATTGGGGGAAGTTAAAACATGTTTAAAGCTTCAAATTAGACTGTAGGTATGTAAGATGCACTTGTAAATAGTTTTTGTAAAAGAAAATTCATCAAAACTGTGGGAAGTATGGGTGCTTATTGGGACTGTTCACTCAAGAATTGGAGTTATTAGTCTCAATCTAATAACGATTACATTGTGATCAGAAAAAAATATTACAGAGATTCTTTTTGTGGTGATCACACCAAAGATGTGCTATCGGTGCACATAATCGCACAATGACAGCTTATAATCGTGATGGCTGTAGTGCTTATGGTAACCATAGGCCTCAGTCACTTTATAGCTATTTAATTAATTGTAACATGTTTTTAGAATTTGTTTATATTTGTAAATTGTGTGGTAAAATGAAGTCTGAAACGTCAGTTTTGCTAATTAAAACGAAGTCAATTCGAGACTGGTACCTAATGGCACAAAATTAGAATACGTCCTAGATGATATGGATATTACAATGCTTATCAAGGTTGTATATATCATAAGAATTTATACATTGTCGTTAATGAGAAAACGATATATTCATTAATTGAGTGGGAGGTGTATTGGGATTTATTTATCCGATTCGGACCTAAACTTCCAGAACAAAATATATCCAAAGTAGTAATCCAAATTCGATGGAACAGATGAAATGAGATGGTTATTAGTTTACAAAACTATATTTTGAACGCATGGCTTAACGAAATTATTACGAAAGCCATTGCGTTATAAAATAACCGTTACAATATAATCATTATAATATTTCTATGATAGGTACACTTTTCACAATAAGATGGGGAATTATAAAAGCATATTATTCTATATAATCTGATCAATAAGCCTTAAAAACTTTTCAACTAAAACAAATGCTGTCACTATGATACTTGTTAAAGCCAGTTTTTTCTGAAATTGTGAATCCTAATTTCGACGAGACATAATTATTAGCATCACTGGAATTCAGTGTGAATGTCCATGGAAAGCTTTAAGACTTTTATTATAAAGATCTTGCATCAAACAATAAAGGTTTGTAACAATTTTGTCGTTAAAAATAGGACAAACTAGTTGTGGTACACAAGATTGATGTAGCAAAATGTTAATGACCAAATTAAAAAGAGGAGCCAAAAGTATAATGTAATTGTTTCAGATGGATAAATGGAGAAAACAACTTAAGATATATAATTGCAATAGACATAGAATACCATATTTAAGTTTAGAAATGAAGAAAAATAAAGACAAACTATACATATATAAAAAAGAACCAATTGAATTAGAATTTATGAGCAATGCCCTAATCATCCTCAATTTTGTGACAAAACAGTAACCTAGTGTTATCAAGTTTTGCATTTTCATAGTGTTGAATTCCCGTCCTTCAGAATTCCAAATCAAATGAGTTTTGATATACATCACACATTATATCATACAAATTAATGACGAGAGACCACAATGGCGGTGTATGCTTACATGGAGTTACAATATAACAAAACGTCCCTTACTCGTATATGCCCTAGGTCGTATGATCAACACCGTCTAGCCAACTTTGTTAAAGATTGGTCAAAACCATCATCGAAGACCCAGCTAACTCACACCATTTCGTCCCCTATAGAAAATAGCTACTAATCTTTTGTATTAACAGACGAAAACAGCATCCGAAACTTAACATCGATCCGTACAATCAGATAAGAGCTCTCTTTTAAGGACCGTTTTGGTTTAATCTTCCCTAAATAAGTGACGAGAGAATCAATGAAATGACTGCATTCGGTCAGCTGTATCAACAATTGAATTTTAAGATTTTGTAATAGAAGTTAAACACATTGTAGCATGTGTAGGTATCCGAGATTTGGTAATAAAAGCATCTTAGAAATTTTTCGAGGACAGTAAATTCTTGATATAATGGTCTGATTTATTTGAAAGTGCAAAACTTAAAAGAGTTAAATTGCAACATCTTCGATAAGGGCATAGAAGGCCCATTTGATCACAATAGCTGAATTGTGCCCCCTTTTTAGTAAATCTATAAAAGATAACTAAAGATCAAGAAATTTACAGAATAATTTGAGAGAGTGGAAACATTAACTTAACAAAACGATTCTCCAAAAGAGATTTTTTGCTAAGCCCATGAAGGTATTTTACTCCCAAGGGGCCATTCAGAAATTAATTACGTCCCTCTTATTAACCATTATTTAAAGTTTAAATATTCATCTGTGTGAATCTTTACTGTCCTCAAAATTATTTGTATTCATTTTCCAGATCAAGTCAGAATCAAAATGAATGTTCTATGTATGTATTCCATGTGTATATCTACTGTTGGACGCCATCTTGAATGCTATCATATTATTAGTGTGTTGTCCAGTGATATCACAGTGAAATCTTTTGGAATCACCAATCAATACATTTATTATATCAAAGAATGCTAAATATTTTCAGTGGATGCTCTTGAAAGGATACTGATCCATAGAAATCAAGTTTTACTATCTGACTATGAATGGTTAAAGCAGAGATTATTGTAAGCTACAGGGAAAGAAGGGGCATTTGAGAGCAGCCTAGAACTATGTTTTGTTTATATCTATTAAATTGGGTAAAGATGTTGCACCTGTACCAATGTCCAAATAAGTTGTATTTAATCTATTTAATATTTATTTATTTATTTAATCTAAACGACTGTACAAACGTGTGGCTAGTACGTTTTCTACTGTGTATAACAATAATCTAGCAACAATATGCAAATTGACTAACTACCTGGAATTATTTCTGCGTATAAACTGCGTATAATCAATTTAAATGTATTTTCTATGTCACTTCTGGTTATTTTAATCATAACAGCATGCATTCGATTAAGAACCTTCAAAAAGAGTGGGTCTAAGACGATTTATATTTGACAAATGCATTTCTTACCCTACCCATATATTTGTGTGTTTACACGGGACCTGCGCAGGTTTACAACATGACAACATCGTACATCGTATCCAGCACATTTCAAGCTTTAAAATGATATATAACAGCATTGGTACGGGGTCGGATGCAGCAACTCCTTCAATAACCCCTTGTGTGATTTCATCTAATGGACTATGTTTAAGGATATAGGGGGGGGGGCATTTTCAAGTGTAGTCTAGAACTGTGTCTTGTATGTATATGTCAAGATATAGAGTGAAGGTGTTTTACTAAATTCCAAATAAGTTGTATTTCATCTGTAAACGGTTATACAGACGTTTCAAAGAACATCAATGCGAATATTTGTTTGTGTGGCTAAGTATATTACTGTTAATAAAACACCTCATCCACCAAATACAAATTGACGAGATACATGTATCTGAACATTATTTCTGCGTATAACTGATTGAAATGTGTTTTGTGTATCTCTTCTGGTTTACTCCAGCGTAATTTGATGAATTCGAATGAGTACATTACTACGTGATTGGGTTTAAGACGAGTTCTATTTGAAAATTGTCTTTCAAGTAATTTATATGTTATCTTACCCCACCCACATATTTGTGTGTTTACACAGGACCCGCGTGGGTTTACAACTTGACAACATCGTGCAACGTATCCAGCACATTTCAAGCTTTAAAATGGTATATAACAACATTGGTACATCGATGCTTAGGGGTGAAACGATGTCCTTAAAAAGCCCTCTTATTTCAAAGAATTAGACGGACTATGTTGTAAGAAACAGGGAAAGAGGGGTCATTTTCAAGAGAAGCCTAGAACTGTGTATTGTTTAAATCTGTTAAAATATTTGGTAGAGATGTTTTACCAAGACCGGAATAAGTTGTATTCAATCTAAAAACGGTTGTGCAAACGTTTCATGGAACAATAATGTGAATATTTGTTTGTGTGGCTAAGTATTTTACTGTGCATAAATTACCCCACCCACCATATGCAAATTGACGAGATATATGAGCATTATTTCTGCGTAAAATTGATTGAAATGTCTTTTGTATATCGCTTCTGGTTTATTTGATTGTGGTTTTATGAATTGGAAAGAGTACATTCCTAAGTTATTGGGTTAAAGACGATTTCTATTTGACAAATGCATTTCAAATAATTTATGTGTTGTTTTACCCCACCCACACATTTGTGAGTTTACACGGGAGCTGCACAGGTTTACAACTTGACAACATCATGCATCGTATCCAGCATATTTCAAGCTTTAAAATGGTATATAACAACCTTGGTACCTAGGGGGGTGCAGCGAACTCCTTAAATAGCCCCCTTATTTGATTTCATCAGACGGACTAGTAAGCAGAACTAGGCAGAGTTATAATTCTCTGTACTTTTGGAATAAACTAAATAAATCAGAGCTGAGATAATAAAAAAATGTAATCCAAGTTTCAAGTGAATACCCTTGATAGTTTTTGAGATATGAAACACCAAGTAAAATTTTCAAATCATACAAGGGCCATAACTGAGCAAGAAAAGAAGACTAATATTACCCGTCCCTTTGAAATTGATTCATATTATCAGAACCCAACAATGCCTTAGACAGTGTACCCAATAAGACCCTTAGACTCTTCCCAACAAATAATCAAACTGTGTAAAAATCATATGTTATCGGAACCCAACTATGCCTTGGACAGTGTACCCAATAGGACCCTGAGACTCTCTATCCAACAAAAAATCAAACTGTATAAAAATCATATACATGTTATCCGAACCCAACTATGCCTTGGACAGTGTACCCAATAAGACCCTTAGACTCTCTATCCAACAAAAAATCAAACTGTATAGAAATCATAAACATGTTATCGGAACCCAACTATGCCTTAGACAGTGTACCCAATAAGACCCTTAGACTCTCTATCCAACAAAAAATCAAACTGTATAAAAATCATATACATGTAATCGGAACCCAACAATGCCTTAGACAGTGTACCCAATAAGACCCTTAGACTCTCTATCCAACAAAAAATCAAACTGTAAAAATCATATACATGTTATCGGAACCCAACAATGCCTTAGACAGTGTACCCAATAAGACCCTTAGACTCTCTATCCAACAAAAAATCAAACTGTATAAAAATCATATACATGTAATCGGAACCCAACAATGCCTTAGACAGTGTACCCAATAAGACCCTTAGACTCTCTATCCAACAAAAAATCAAACTGTATAAAAATCATATACATGTAATCGGAACCCAACAATGCCTTAGACAGTGTACCCAATAAGACCCTTAGACTCTCTATCCAACAAAAAATCAAACTGTATAAAAATCATATACATGTAATCGGAACCCAACAATGCCTTAGACAGTGTACCCAATAAGACCCTTAGACTCTATCCAACAAAAAATCAAACTGTATAAAAATCATATACATGTTATCGGAACCCAACAATGCCTTAGACAGTGTACCCAATAAGACCCTTAGACTCTCTATCCAACAAAAAATCAAACTGTATAAAAATCATATACATGTAATCGGAACCCAACAATGCCTTAGACAGTGTACCCAATAAGACCCTTAGACTCTCTATCCAACAAAAAATCAAACTGTATAAAAATCATATACATGTAATCGGAACCCAACAATGCCTTAGACAGTGTACCCAATAAGACCCTTAGACTCTATCCAACAAAAAATCAAACTGTATAAAAATCATATACATGTTATCGGAACCCAACAATGCCTTAGACAGTGTACCCAATAAGACCCTTAGACTCTCTATCCAACAAAAAATCAAACTGTATAAAAATCATATACATGTAATCGGAACCCAACAATGCCTTAGACAGTGTACCCAATAAGACCCTTAGACTCTCTATCCAACAAAAAATCAAACTGTTTTAAAATGATATACATGTTATCGGAACCCAACAATACCTTAGACAGTGTACCCAATAAGACCCTTAGACTCTCTATCGAACAAAAAATCAAACTGTATAAAAATCATATACATGTAATCGGAACCCAACAATGCCTTAGACAGTGTACCCAATAAGACCCTTAGACTCTCTATCGAACAAAAAATCAAACTGTATAAAAATCATATACATGTTATCGGAACCCAACAATGCCTTAGACAATGTACCCAATAAGACCCTTAGACTCTCTATCCAACAAAAAATCAAACTGTAAAAATCATATACATATTATCAGAACCCAACAATGCCTTAGACAGTCTACCCAATAAGACCCTTAGACTCTTTATCCAACAAAAAATCAAACTGTGTAAAAATCATATACATATTATCAGAACCCAACAATGCCTTAGACAGTGTACCCAATAAGACCCTTAGACTCTCTATCCAACAAAAAATCAAACTGTATAAAAATCATATACATGTAATCGGAACCCATTAATGCCTTAGACAGTGTACCCACAGTGTTTATTTTTAATTTTGGGGGAAGGCGGTCAGGGCCCATAGGTGGGGGAAAATTTTCGCGTGAACGCCCAAAAAGGGGAATTTCAATACATGCTTATACTCTCAAATACAGTGTTATAAATGCATTTAACTTGCTTGTATATCATAATGGGACATTCAAACAACCATTAGAACTGTTAGAGATGCCAAGAATCTAACTATGATTTGGATTTTTCTTTGAAAGAAAAAATCTAGTTCCAGGAGGGGAAAATTTCTCTAAAATGGGGGAAAAAAGTATATTCCTCAGAGAGGGGAAAGGGGCCCATTAACGACCGTTTTTTGAAGAAAAAAAATCACTGACCCAATAAGACCCTTAGACTCTCTAGCCAACAAAAATCAAACTGTATAAAAATCATATACATGTAATCGGAACCCAACAATGCCTTAGACAGTGTACCGAATAAGACCCTTAGACTCTTCCCAACAAATAATCAAACCACATGTAAAAATGACATAATCAGAACCCAAAAATGCCTTGGACTGTACCCAGTAAAACCTAGACAATTTACCAAACAACCAAAAATTATCAAAATATTTACACTTGCTACTAACTTTCCTTCAATGAAGCCATATGACAAAACTTACTTTGTCAGCCTATGAATTAAGTATGCCAACGTGGCAGTCTTCCATACAAATGATTTTTCCCCCATGGGAAATAATGTTAGAACTTATTTTTTGATAAAGTATGAAAACATTGTTCCAAATTAATATCTTTTTTCCAATCAGTTTCACTGTAAATGCTACTTGATAATCGATTCAGTAGAGTTTGAATTAAAAAATATGCAATTGCGCACTACGTTTTTTCCACATATGGGGTGACAAAGGCGGAGAAAGGGTGGAACAGAGGCTGTTCTTTAAAATGTATTTACAGCTTCAGGATGAAATAATTAAAATGTTTCAGATTACCTTTATTGTAAATGATCTGATATTGACTAAGTTTAAATCAGAAAAATTTATAAATGTAAGAAATGATTTTAGTTTTTTTAACAATCAGTGCCTCATGAAGTAATTGAGAGTGTTTCAAATTTAACCATGAAGTGCGAAGCTCTTCATGGAATATTTTTAACAGGCTCCCTTACTTCACGAGACAATAAATGCGAAAAAAATATAACCTCAATTCTTAGAAAAAAGCTCCCAATGAACCCAACAATATCATGGACAAATACCCCCCCCCCCCCCCCCCCCCAAAAAAAAAACAACAAGTTGCCCGCGGACAATGTAGTTTGCCTATATGGGAGCTTGTCACAAAAACAGCAAATTTCTTAAAAGTAGGTCAAACTCCAAGGTCAAGGTCACAAGATCAATGGTAATGGTCCCAAATGGAAGGTCTTGTCGGAATGTATCTTTGTATGAAATATCAAGGCTGTATCTCTTATAGTGCCTGAGATATAGGCCAGTTTAAAGTTTTTTTTTCAAAAGTAGGTCAAACTCAAAGGTCAAGGTCACTAGGTCAAAGGTCATGGTCTCAAATGAAAGGTCTTGTTGAGATGTATCTATATATGAATAATCAAGGCTGTATCTCTAATAGTGCCTGAGATATAAACCAGGTTAAAGTTTTTCAAGTGAAGACGCGACGGGACGGGACACGACGCCGACACTAGGGCTGTGACATTAGCTCCCCGGACATAAAGTCCCGGTTCGCTAAACAAGAGTTGTCCACTGACAACGTAGCTTGCCTATACGAGAGCTTGTCACAAAAACAGCAATTATTTTTAAAGTAGGTCAAACTCCAAGATCAAGGTCACAAGGTCAAGGGTAATGGTCCCAAATGAAAGGTCTTGGCAGGAGGTACATGTATCCATGTGTGAAGTATCAAGGCTGTATCTCAAATAGTGCCTGAGATATAAACCATGTTAAAGTTTTTGAAGACGCGACGCTGACGCCAAAACTAGGGCTGTGAAATTAGCTCCCCGGACATAAAGACTGCTACTGTTTGATGCACAATATATCAAAGTTGTCGACCTCCAGAATCCTTTGATTGGATTATTTGTTGTTCTCCCGGGAAAAGTTGTCGTCTCAGACAACAGTTTTGTCGTTACCGAGAGCCCTGTTGTCATCAATACATGTAGTACCAAATCCAAATGAGTTCAGAAAGAAGTGTAGATTTTATGTTTTTTAATCACTGAAATGTCACTAAAACAAGGTCAATGTCAAAATCATTTTCAACTCATATGAAACTTATCTTTTAATATTCAAAACCATATTTCGAGTAAATTTGTCTTTTTGCAAGTGATATCAAAAGCAAGTTGTAAAAAATGCAAGTTATCTTTTTGGGGTAATTCAAGGCCTGATCAACAGCACCCAATGATGTCTTGGACAGTGTACCCAGTAAAATCTTTAGACAAATTAACAGACAACCAAAAAATTTTAAAATAAAAACACTTCTATAGAACCCAACAATCACATGGACAATAACCCAATAAAACCCATAGACTCACTACCAAACAAATAATCAGACTGTATAAAATCATATGATCCGAACCCAACAATGTCTTGGACAGTGTACCCAGTAAAACCTCTAGACAAATTAACAGACAACCAAAAAATATTAAAATAAAAACACTTCTATAGAACCCAACAATCACATGGACAATAACCCAATAAAACCCATAGACTCACTACCAAACAAATAATCAGACTGTATAAAATCATATTATCCGAACCCAACAATGTCTTGGACAGTGTACCCAGTAAATACTTTGGACATGTTACCAAACAACCAAAAAATATTAAAATAAAAAAATCATCTAAGACTGTGAAACCCAATAATGACATGGACTATTACCCAGTAAGACCCTTAGACTCTGTACCCAACAGAACAAGAGTTGTCGGCGGACAACGTAGCTCGCCTATACGAGAGCTTGTCACAAAAAAAGTCAAAGGTCAAGGTCATTGGGTCAAAGGTCATGGTCTCAAGGTCAAGGTCATGGTACGTTGTATCCATATGTGAAATATCAAGGCTCTATCTATAATAGTGCATGAGATATAGGCCAGGTTAAAGTTTTTTTAAAGTAGGTCAACCTCCAAGGTCAAGGTCACTAGGTCATGGTCCCAAATGAAAGGTCTTAGCAGGAGGTATCCATGTGTGAAGTATCAAGGCTGTATCTCAAATAGTGCCCGAGATATAAATCAGGTTAAAATTTTTGAAGACGCTGTTTTCATACGTTTTCGAATAGAAATGCAATCAGATGTAAATGAGCGTTAACAGAATATCAAAAGCGAATTTTCATCAGAAAAGACTCGGATTAGGTTCTGATTATATGATTTTATATAGGTTAATTTTTCTGTTGGGTACAGGTGGGTTTTTTTTATTGACGATGACTGAAAAACCGGTCTCCTCATCCATTCCCACTCAGCCAAATTTTGAACTTGTCCAAATTGAAAGGATTTGAAGACTTAAAAATTGTTCAACATTCTTTTTGGTTTTCTGATAGGAGAGAAAACATTGTGGGAAAAGAGAAATTGCAGTGATTGTGCAATTTCTACCTTTTGTCAAAATGTTTTCCTATGCCTTAAATGTCATTAAAACTAGGCTTTGAGTGGGAAAGGGTCAAAGGGGAACGAAGCCCTCAGCCGAAAATGAATATCGTGATTTTAAACCCTATCACTCTAAATCATACTTAAAGGTGTTATTTTACCACCCTAAAATGCTCCCCCCTTCACCCCCCCCCCCCCCCCCCCCCCCCCTAAAAAAGCCCAAGTCCAACCATATCAAAAAAAAATGGACAGGGATTTCCCCCTATTTTGCATTTTCTTCTTTTTACCAAGGCTTTTTAAAGATATGGGCAAGACAGAAGAAAGAGGGAAGGTGGGGTAAGTGCAGTGGCTCATAACGACTGCAAGAGTCTTGACTAAATGTCGGTGTCCAATGCACAACCTTTCCTCCTAAATTAACCTTAGATAGATATAAAAAGGATACATACTTCCAGACTTTGTGTGGTTTCTCTCCCACACTATGTTTTTCTTTCCGTTTTCTCCCGATTCAACTCCATCCCCCCCCCCCCCCCCCCCCATTTCTCCTCGGATTTGCATTGAACTCAAGAATGATTTTTTGGGGGGCTCTAGATCCGGATTTCCTGATAAATCCTGAACTTTATCACCCCTGAATTTTTAATCAAAGTTTTTTTAAACAAACTGTACAAACAGTATTGTCCGATTTTAAGCATCATTCTTAAAAAATACGATCTATAGATTGTTACGACTATAGAACTGAAAAAATATTTCGTGGCAAGGATTAATACCGAATAAAATAGAACCATCGTTTCCAACAATGTCTGTTTAATCTTTTTGCTTCTTGGGTGGATATTGTTGAACTGTCTGCTGAACTGTATGTCACCATCATGCTTCAATATTTTGTCTTTGCAGCATTATAAAAACTTTGAAATTGTGTCTGACCGGCTGAATTTTTCATTAGCTCATTTCCCCCCTCCAACCAATCAGGTGGCAGCCACAAAGTCAGTCGGTGCTATTTACGTCCCTGTCAACCATCTGAAAAAGTCAGAAAAACACTATTTGCACATGTATAGTGATCATAATTTCAATATTTACCACCTCACAATTGAACAAACAACTTTAAGAGTCCCTTTCACATCTCTGTGTTGAAACACTCTATTAAACTTTATAACTGATTTGCACTTGCAAAATTTAATAGCAAGAATAACATTAAATTTTGTACTTGTTAACCCTTTCCCAAATAGCAGAAAATAAAATTATTCCAAATCTGCCAGTCACTGTAGATAATAATAAATAAAATCATATTGGGGACATGAATGATGAAGCACTTACTGTGTACATTATGGTACAAAACATTCAGAGAAAAAGGAGAGAAAATGCTGATTTTCTGAATTCAAAATTTTCTTCTTTTCCTCCAAAGTTTTCTCACTTTGTCCTTTCTCATTCAAGGATGTTTCACACTGTCTTGTTTGTGAAAGGGTTAAATATGATCATTGAAATTGATAACATATTCTTAAATAAAGAAAAATCGTGTTATAAGAGCCTATTCGTAACTAATTGAAATATCCGAAATGCTGATAACATCCGGAATACGGCACCCTTAAAAAACACACATTAACAACAAGCCTATTTTTTCATTAGCAGATTTCGGTAACCCCATATCTCAATAAGAATTTGTCTCGTATATCGTACATATTCGATGTTTTCAAAATGTCAATAGAAGCATATTAAAAAAACGATCGAAATAGTTATGTACGAAATATATCGGGGGCGGTTCCATTTACAAGTCCGTATTATTAGCTCTCATAGCACTGCGTTGTGCAATTTTTTTACATACCTGTATCCGTCAATCAATTTTCCATCCCATTGTGTATGTTTGGAATACTAAATAAGTTGCAAGTCCGATGTTCCACCCATTATTGTGATCGCCTATATGAATAACATTGAAGATTTGCGGCGAGGTACCAAGAAGTAGGTCACTCGAAACGAGAAATCCCGAGACTTACCGAGCATTCCCGGAAAATTCGCGAACGTTTTCATTGGCTAACGAATGGACATCGGGATCAATCGGAAGAAAATACAAACGTTTTCATTGGGTAACGAATAAAGCCCGACGCACGTCGTAAATAACCCTTCGTATACGATGCATGGTCTTGGACACTTATAGACAATTATTTAGACAAAATCGTGTCTGAAAAATTCATGGGTATTTTTCTCCAGCTACCCAAGAATGTTTTGTTGGACACAAAATTAAGCTTTATGGTCTTGGGTATACCCAACACCAAAAAAATACCCAACAAATGCCTCCGTAACTTACAAACTACCCAAGTCATGTTCTCTCGTTAACACGGACGGACGGACGGACGACGGACAAAAAGCGACCACAATAGCTCACCTTGAGCACTTCGTGCTCAGGTGAGCTAATAATGGGAAAAGAAGAAATTGCTCCTTTTGAACAACTTCTTCTTTTCTCATAATTTTTTTACGCATATTTATTGTACAAATACCTAAATTCATCAGTTTTTGACATGAAATAATTCAAATTCCTTTATTTGGTGACCATTCTGAAGAAATTTAGCTGTGGGGTACTTTTGAAGCTGTAGGGGCATAACATTGATTTAGATGAAGCTGTAGTGGGGTTAATACAGCTTATTGGGCTAGGGAGAACACTGCCTTATCAGTAGCTCAGGGGTCAAAAGCTACTATGGATGATCAAACTTATCGTCGGTGCTATGACAAAATGGCGTAATAGAAATTTTGCTCGAAAACCATTTTTTTCAGGAGAGCCAAAAACGTTTTTGCCGTTTTAAAAAATGTTAAAAAATATGCCGACAAAATTGCGTAACTCACTATTACTCTCATGTAAATTTGTCTACGTATAACGCATTTTTGTCAGCTAAATCGAGTTACGCAATTTTGTCACATGATAATTGAAAGGGTTCTAATAGGTGTAGAAAAACGCTGTTTTGACAGGATATGCGCTCCTACATTCTAAGTAGAAAGCATTTATAAAAAAAAATTGACAAAATGGCGTAACTAATTTGTTACGCCATTTTGTCATAGCACCGACGTTATGCTGTGTTCAATATTCAACGCAGAAAAGGATAACATCGCTTTTCTATGAAACCCCGTATCTGCAGCTTGTCTTAAAGCTGCAGATACATGGTTTTTAGCTCGACTTTTCGAAGAAAATGAGAGCTTATACTGTCACCCCGGGCGTCGGCGTCAGCGTTGGCGTTGCAACCAAGGTTAAAGTTTTTTCAAACATCAATAACTTCCATAACTTCCATTGTGTATAATTTTAGCACTGAAAATATTGAGAAAGATAAGAGAAAATGCCGTTCATCAGCATTTTCTTCTTTTGTCACAATGTTTTATCAAGCATTTATTCAATGCAGAAAATATTGAGGCAAAAAGATAAAATGCTGTTCATCAGCATTGTCTTATTCTCAATGTTTTATCAAGTATTTATTTTCAATACAGAAAATATTGAAGCAAAGGGATAAAAATGCTTTTCATCAGCTTTTTCTTCTTTTGTCTCATTGTTTTATCAAGCCTTTCCTTTCTGCGACATCCAAACCAGGTGTTGTTTAGAAAAGGGTTTACAATACAGAATAAAAGTGTTTAACCCATTATTGCACAGCGACGCCATTTGACTCCCTTATAAGAGAAAGCTTGGTAAAACATTGAGGAAAATGAAGAAATTGCTTGTGAAAAGCAATTTCTTCATTTCCCTCAATGTTTTCTACCTAAAACAACGATAAACTTTTAAATTTCATTCACTTGAAATTGTCATCCGCAACACCTTTGAATTTCGACCACTCCAAAATTGTCATTTGGTTATGGGTTATGCAATCATTTAACCCATTCCCAAATGACAAAATTTTATGTTTGTCCAAATTGAAAGAAGTTGCAGACGACAATTTCAAAGTGATGAAATTTCAAAATTGTACTACCTTCAGGGTAGAAAACATTGTGGGAAATGAAGAAATTGCTTGTCACAAGCAATTTCTTCATTCTCCACGATGTTTTCCAAAGCCTTTATCTTCTTGGGCGTCAAAAGGCGTCACTGTGAGGTAATGGGTTAATTGTTTTTTCAGCTGTTATATAAAGATAGCATGATGGTTATGCTTGCACCTATACTGTAAACATGTGGATCGACCAATACAAGAAAAGAAACACAAAGAAACAAGATCAAATGGGTAAGAGTAATTTATGATTTTCCGACACAATTGTCGTCCACTGACGGTTTGATAATCGTTTACCTTTGTTGACGAGCAGCTGGAGGCTTGAAAAGAATGGAGCGTCAAAAAATGTCACGGTTTCGGAATGGGATAATTTGCAAATCTATGTGGGAGAGCAGCTGGAGGCTCTGAAAGGATGTTGAAGTATTAATACTTGTGAGAGAAACAACAGGAATCAGTGGTTAGATGATCCAGCCACCACAATACAGCCAATTAGCAGTTGAAAGAGGCATTAAATCCAAGTCAACCAATCAACCCTTGCTAGACTGCAAAATTTTAGACTTGAGACCAAATTTACCCATTACCAAATGGCAAAATTTCGACTTCTTAATTCAAAGATGTTGGTGACAACAACTATAATTGAATGAAAAAGTACATTTTTCAAACATCTTGTATGGAAAATATTGTGAAAAATGAAGAAATTGCTTGTCACAAGCAATTTCTTCATTTTCCACTATGTTTTCCAAAGCCAGTTTCTTGTGAGGAGTCAAAAAGAGTCACTGTGTGGTAATGGGTGAAAAGATATTGCAGACAGCTATATCACATGAATGTAATATTTACATTTTCTTGGTCTTTCTTGGTAGAAAACATTTTGGGAAATGAAGAAATTCCATGTCATAAGCAATTTCTTCATTTTCCATAATGTTTCCCAAAGCCTTTACCTTGTGGGCATTAAAATGAATCATTGTAAACGAATGGGTTAAAAGCTGCTGTGGATAATCAAATTCATGCTGACTGAATTGGATTTGTGTACAATATTTACACTGAAGATATTGAGGCAAAAGGAGAAAATGCTGGTTATTAGCATTTGCTTCTTTTGTCTCAATGTTTTACCAATTTGATGAGTACAAGATTTGTGAATAATTTTAACACTGAAAATATTGATAAAAATAAAAGGGAAAATGTGATTCATCAGCATTTTCTTCTTTTGTCACAATGTTTTATCAAGCATTTATTCAATGCAGAAAATATTGAGGCAAAAAGATAAAATGCTGTTCATCAGCATTGTCTTATTCTCAATGTTTTATCAAGTATTTATTTAAAATACAGAAAATATTGAAGCAAAGGGATAAAAATGCTATTCATCAGCTTTTTCTTCTTTTGTCTCAACGTTTTCCCAAGCCTTCCTTTCAGCAATTTCCAAACCAGGTGTTGTTTAGTCCTGAAAGGGTTTACAATACAGAATAAGTGTTTAACCCATTATTGCACAGTGATGCATTTTGACTCCCTCATAAAAGAAGGCTTGGGAAAACACAATCTAATTGAAATATAGATCCTATCTTTCAGTAGGATCTAACGACGACCCGTTGAGGGTCATCTTCTGTGATCTTTCTTTGGACCAATCAGATTTTACTTTGGAAAAGCTGAAAGAATTTTCGCATGCGCACGGGCATGCGCACTACCGTGCACACTACACATCCGTTTCTAACGATAATTAGTAACCATGGACGCCTCCAGTGTGGTGATTTCACTACAAAGACCGTTAATTTTGAGAGAAAAGACATGACATTTATGAACACGATCATCACGCCTACCCGAAACAAAGCGATGTTAACTTATAAACATATAACGTCGGTGGGGAGTCAAAACCTCATAACTCCAGCTTTTCAAGCTGTAGTTACGAGGTTTTGACTCCCCATCCATGATAAACTATATATAGGCAATTTGAATCCTCATGAAACAGATTCTCAATTAGCTCAGTCGGTAGAGCGTCCGACCCATGAACTTGATGACCAGTGATCGACTCCCACATTGTCTTCACACTTTTTTTCATACTATGTATTTTATATTTTTCGAACAAAAAGTTTCTAGAAATCACAGATATAAAAACATAATTGGTAATTGTTTTTTATTTCGTTTTTGCAATTTCTAGAATAATTTGGTATGGAAAAATGTAGCAAAGATGATAAAAAAATAGGGGGAAAAAAGATGAAGTAGGCGCGAGGTTCGATCCTCTAATCCACGGAATTCAAGTCGGCAGCTCTACCAACTGAGCTAATCAGACTACTGCTGATAATGTGTACCAATTGTCAATATATAGTTTATTTATGTTCGAAATTACACACCGATCTACTTCGGGTTAGCACAATGATCGCACAAACCCGTCACTTAGTACAGTGCCAAAAATATACCGAGACCTATCCACTTCATTAATAAATGCCATATCTTTGCTCTCAAAACTAACGGACTTTGCTCTTTGCTCGGTGTCAAGCGCGTGTCTATCGACCGCAGCCATTTTGGTGTTGTTGTCAGGGACAACAGACCTGCGTTTGCAACGAGTGTTTTGATTGGTTGGTGTTAAAATAGAAAAAATGGAAATTCCTAGGTCACAGAAGATGACCCCTAATGCGCGATCTTCAGATGTAACATTATGAAATTATGTTATCTGGATTCATTCAGATTGGGGAAAACATTGAGGAAAATGAAGAAATTGCTTGTGAAAAGCAATTTCTTCATTTCCCCCAATGTTTTTCTACCTAAAACAACGAAAAACTTTTAAATTTCATTCACTTGAAATTGTCATCCGCAACACCTTTGAATTTCGACCACTCCAAAATAAATTGTCATTTGGTTATGGGTTATGCAATCATTTAACCCTTTCCCTAACAAGACCTGGTTTTGACGTCCCTAATAGAAAAGGCTTGGGAAAACATTGAAACAAAAGAAGAAACTGCTGATAACCAGCAGTTTCTCCTTTTGTCTCAATATTTTCTATGCCATATTTTACACAAATCATATCTTTAATAACATCCATTTTGTAAGTTGTGGCAGTTTTTGAAGTGGATCACCCTAAAATTTTGTCGTTTGGGAAAGGGTTAATTACCTTTTCAGCTGTTATATAACAATAGCATGATGGTTATGCTTGCACCTACACTGTAAACACGTGGAATGACCAATACAAGAAAAGAAACACAAAGAAACAAGATCAAATGGGTAAGAGTAATTTATTATTTTCCGATACAATTGTCGCCCACTGACAGTTTGATAATCGTTTACCTTTGTTGACGAGCAGCTGGAGGCTTGAAAAAGGATGTTGAAAGTAGTACTGGTATAAGAAACAATAGGAATCTGTGGTTAGATGCTCCAGTCGCCGCAATATGACCATAGCAGTTGAAAGAGGCATTAAATCCAAATCAACCAATCAACCCTTGCTAGACTGTAAAATTTTAGACTTGAGACCAAATTACCAAACGGCAAAATTTCGACTTTTCTAAATTCAGAGATGTTGCACACAATAACTAAAATTGAATGAAAAAGTATTTTTATGGAAAATATTGTGAAAAATGAAGAAATTGCTTGTCACAAGCAATTTCTTCATTTTCCACAACGTTTTCCGAAGCCAGTTTCTTATGAGGTTAGTCAAAAAGAGTCACTTTGTGGTAATGGGTTAAAAGATATTGCAGACAGCTATATCAAAAGAAATGAAGAAATTCCATGTCATAAGCAATTCCTTCATTTTCAGTAATGTTTACCTAAGCCTTTTTTACGTCCCTAATAGATAAGGTTTGCGAAAACATTGAGACAAAAGAAGAAACTGCTGATAACCAGCAGTTTCTCCTTTTGTCTCAATATTTTCTGTGTCATATTTTACACAAATCATGTCTTTAATAACATCCATTTTGTCATTTGTGGCAGTTTTTGAAGTAGATCACCCTAAAATTTTGTTGTTTAGGAAAGGGTTAAAAGCTGCTGTGTATGAACATATTGATGCTGACAGTATTTGTGTAATATATTTAACACAGAAATCATTGAGGCAAAAGGATAAAGATCCTGATTATCAGCATTTTCTTCTTTTGTCTCAATGTTTTTCAATTCCTTTCTTTCCTGGACATCCAAATCAGGTCTTGTTTAGGAAAGAGTTGACAATACAGAATTAAACTTTTCCCAAACAACACATGTTTTGACATCTCCATAAGAAATGGTTGGGGAAAACATTGTGACAAAAGAAAATGCTGATAATCAGCATTTTACCTTTTGCCTCAATATCTTCTATGATTTATTGTACACAAATTAAATCTTTATCAACATTAATCAATTTTGGTCATCAGCAACAGCATTTGAAATGGATCTCCCCATAATTTTGTTGTTTGGGAAAGGTTTGAATTATTTATGCATTTGTCTAAATGTTGAGGCAGAAGGAGAACATGCTGGTTATCAGCGCTTTCTTTTGTCTCAATGTTTACACAATTCTTTTCTTTTAGGGACATCCAACTCGGGTGTTGTTTAGAAAAGAGCATACAGAATAGGGAACGATTTTTATTGAGTTAATCACGGTAACATAATTTCGGACAAACAATAGTATTTCATAAGTGTTGTTATAAAATCTCGTAACTACAGCTTGAATCAAGCCGTAGTTGCGAGATTTTATAACAACACAGACGGTTTATCTAAACATAACTGTTAACCTAGTCTACTTTTAGCAAAAAATTCATTGCCATTGAAATATTTATGCATTTGTTCAACTATCTTTTCAGTTGCTATGATAGCTTGGATTATTACTCATACTGTACCAACTGTAAACATACGGAAGGACCAACACAAGAGCTGGAGTTTATCGGGGTTTTATGCCGTTTTCAACTGCCAGGGTCATATCGTGGCGGCGACCAACACAAGAAAAGACAAGTAAAATAGTCCATTGCTGAACTGGTAAGTCAATTTTTATGATTGAACAATTACCCCTGAAAAATACCCCACCCCTACCCCCATACCTCAATCTCCAATGCCCTCAACAACAACAACAACAACAACAACAACAACAACAACAACAACAACAACAACAACAACAACAACAACAACAACAACAGTATTTAGATATATCTCTTCCCGATATGCCCATCCACAGTACTTATATATCTTAGCTTTGTCGGTGTAAGTTCTACCCAATGTAAACATGTGGAACAACTATAGATCTACAAGCAGTCGGGTAGAAAGTAGAGGTGCATCCATGAATCGCTGCTTTTCAACAAAAACTTTGTAACTGCAGCTTAAAACAAGCTGCAGTTACAAGGTTTTTGTTGAAAAGCGACTAAATATTGAGGGGAAAATGTACTTTTAGCTATTGACTAGTCCATAAGAGAAGCTATATGATTACATCTGCCTATACAGTTGTTTTTTTCAATTAATAAACTCTTTCCCAAACAAGACCTGGTTTTGA